>JAAAKL020001723.1:0-29377 GCA_010016065.2 Carybdea cf. marsupialis auct. non (Linnaeus, 1758) | reverse complement strand
TTGGTATAAGTTTTACTGATTTCTTCCTATCTCAATTCTGACGATTTTGTACTCTGAGAAGTGTCAGACGAAAAAAGTTTTTCAGTACTAAAATGTTTTCGCTATTTCGTGCAGTATTCTTGATATTGTATAATTATAATGTTCTTGTTGCTTACGCTGCTCAAAACAATCAACATGATGATGCTGATGATAGCGACTGTGACAAAGCTGCTGCTCCTACAGATAATGATGATGATGGTGCATAACGATGATGACAATCCATAATGATAAAGTTTCTGTCGCTGCTGATTGATTATAATAACAATTAAGACGAATGACACTGATAATGATAATAATGACAACAAAAAATGATGACCTTAATGAGGACTAGGATGAGGCTTGGGAGTGAGAAAGATATTTATGAATACAACAAGAATCATGGCAATAATCTTGATTATGATAAAACCTCACAGTAATATAATGGGCGACAAGTAACAAGATTGTAAAAATGACCACTGTAATGACTGTGACCAAAATAAATGATAACGAATATGGTGTTTATATAGAGTTCACCATGTAAACAAGGGAGGTAATTACTTACAAAAAGAACGAGAAGCCCAAAATTCAATGGAAATTTCCTCCTACAAATGAAGACAAACAAGATTTGAAAACTAATTGCTTTAAAATAAGTTGAGTCATCACTGTCCTCATATAGAGCAAATGTGCCGCAGAATAATCTTTCTGTACGTAGCTGCTACTTTTCTTTGAACTTCTTAAATGAAGATTGCAATGCGTTACAATAGCCGTCAAATAACTCGATGGAATCTTACTTACATCAAAGAGTTGTTAATAGATTTAACAATTTAATTGCATCTGGGCCTGAGACCAGTACGAACACTGGGAGATTAACTCATTTCTTCTTCCTCCTCTTCTAGCTGCTCCAATGTCTCTCTGTGTGGCCGTTGCTAGTAGACAACGATCTCCACCAGTTAGTTGTCTTCTGTTCCGTTTTTTCTCTATTGTCCAAATATCCTCCATGTAATTTCTTAAGCACATTATTCATTTCTGTATTGATTTCTCTGTACTTTCGCTTTCCTGGTGGTGCCTTTTATCAAGTATATTCCCCGAATGGCTAACATCACTTATGGAAACACAAACATATTTGCTGGTATCAACACCCTGACATCTTAAGACTGCATTCAAGAGCAGTTTAAATCCCCTTCAATGACACACCCTAACTTACCTTGCCTTCTCGACACAGGCGATAACAATCATGACCACAAATGTGACTGCCCTACAAAATACAACAAAAATGTGTTGAAAAGATAGCACCACAAAATCTATATCAAATAAACACACTGTTTAAAGAAAATAAAATTGATAATTAACGGGCAAAAGGTCAGTGTACACAGAAGATATGAAACATGTGCCTGTGTAAAGAACTGTGAAAAATGTATGAAAAGTTTTCAAATCGTGTATGAGTGATGTTGTCTGTACAGAATTTATCTTTGCAAATGCACTTTCCTAGACAATTTTATTGCCTTTTTGCTATACATAGCATATCTCTAAAAAATTGACTGCCTTTACAAAGTGAACTATCATTTAAGTATACTAAACAGATCTTTACACAAACATAAACTTAAAATTTTTTTTATTATTATAGTTATTAACCCCAGTTTTATGTTCATGGAGGGTATGACAATTAATTTGCCATAAAAAGTAGTATTGATTTTATAGCTGAAATAAAATCTTCAAGAACTGGCTAATCTTTTGTTTTCCAATAGAGTTATTAGGGATGATTGCCCAATTCATCAAGTAAACACTTGAATTTGGTCATAGACATCTAAATATTATCACAATAATATTATTTCTGATAATATTTAGATGCCCATGATTTGGTATATAGTACGTTAGTTAACTATTCTAAACTCACAGCAGATTTTCTACTTATGCTTGTTATACTCTTAATGAAGTAACAGTTTGATATTGTCATGTTTCTTCATTTCCACAACATATCCAAAAGGAATTGTGGTGTCTATTCCCATCATGCAATAAACCTGATTTTAGACCATTCTGAGAACAATCTATAAAAACATTTTACTATGTTGGATTATACGGTATTCTCACATCTCTAACTACACTGATAACATTATCTCACAACCACATTATTGTTGAACATGCTATAGAATGATATAAGACCTGTAGTTGGTTGTTAAAATTCTGACATCTTTATGCTAAGGTCAAGTAAATTTCACAATTGCAGCCTGGCCCAATAAGTTTTACCTTTCATTAAATAATGACAAATCTCAACCCAAGTATTTTTAGTATCTAGGTATTTAGTCTCTAAGATGTTGTTTTGCAAATTTTACAACCTACATCACTCAATTCTACATCTTTACAAATTTGTTAGACACATTTGTTCACCAAATTCTTCACTAGCAGAGGTCTGATAAAGGTATACTGTACAAAGTGTAAGGACTGGCATAAACTGATCACCAACAGCTAGCCACATTGTTGATCTATCATCTGGACAATTAACAGGTTTAAAGTTTAGGGTTTGATGTCGTTAATGAAAATGTAAAAAAGCAGTGTCTCAACTATGTCAGACATATGTCAGATTTATGTCAGATTATTATGCAATAAAATGTTGAAGTCTCTTTAATAATCCCAAAAAGGACGAAAAAGACAGATCTGTCAATAATCAGACATAGTTATGACCCAGTTGTACAGTCAGTATGATATGGCAAGTCACTGCTAAAGGTCATGACAAGGCTCATAACATCAGATCACCCCATTTATTGTACACACATTTGTAGTAAGATAGTTTATAAAGGACCAAGTAATCCACGTTTTCGTCCTTATTTCTAGTACCACTTTTAAGCTCTGCAAGTGTAGTTACTTAGGAAGAAAAAAGGTAGAGAAACAATAACACTGCAACAATTATGACAATATCATGGCAAGAAGACAAGAGTAGTTGAACTAAGCCAAGTAATGGTTGCTGAATTCATAAAAAAACATGAAAAAGTCAAGTTGCCTATTATTTAGAGACGTTGGAATGTTGGGACATGTTTAGTTACCATTGATCATAAATCGCCATTACACTTCCTGGTTGGACACAAATTTTCAGTAAATTTTAAAAATTGCAGTATCCATAACTCTATGATGACCATCAGCTCACAGCATTAACTGTTCATTTCACTCCTTCTGTTAATAGTGTATTGTTTAAGAAAAAAGTCAACTTCAACAGGCCAGTTCAATATGTGAGATGGTTGAGTTATGCTTGTCGAACGGCAGTTGCCAACGTACTTGTAACCATTCACAAAAAGAACTAGGACTATGTCGAAACAGTTATTTCATATAATTACATCATCACCACAATGTTATTCCTATGATAAGTCTTCAACTTTAATCGTCACAGGTATTGCAACATCATACTGCATTTGTTTCCATACTGTGCACGGTAGCCATCAGTACAATTGCGTATGACGTAAGTTGTAAACAAATGTACTGATACTTGCCACATCATTAGTAACCACACTTAGACCATGCTGTATTTAATGTAAAATAAGCATCCTTTCACCTATCTTCTTGAGCAATTGTGCATTCCAAAAATATTTAAGCATGGCATATGTACAGTAGTCCTCGACTGGTTTAATCAGTTGTGATTGACTGGGTAAATCCTAAACAGTCAAAGACAGCATCATTGCAGGATGTACTGTAGGAATTCATTCATAGAATTCAGCCAATATCTCCCAGTTGCTGCCATCGGTGAGTGTACTGATTGTATTTTGTTAGTTTGTCTCTAAGTCGTCTGTTGCATATTCCTTTTTATCACTTTACCTTTGTTAGTTTAACTAGTGTGATTCATTCACTGCTGTGACGTTTGATTCAAGGACGTTAGTATTGTTATCTTCATCTGTACTTTCGCCGCTGTGAACGATTGACAAGTTTGTTTTGTTGTTGTTGTTGTCAGTTGAGCCTATTTGCTCACAAGGAGCTGTTACGTTCTCCTGTTGTAAACATGTTATTTTGGCTATTCCTTAGATTTTATGCAACTTTTAACTATGATATTCTATTCCACAGCTGTATTAGTTAGATGTATTTAATTGTGTCATATTTGTATTAATTTAGGTATTAACTCTATCTTTGTAGGATACTGTGATCCCTTTTTTATCTATAATATACACTGGAACAGCACTTAATGCTAACCGCAAATTTTATCGTGCCTTCCTGTCACACCTTGCCACGCTGCCGCCCTTACAAATTGTTGCAGCATTTCCTGAAAATAAGCTGGAATGATTCTACGCCTTAAGTGTGAAAGAGGAGTAGCCAACATTGGAAACTCTACTTCAGGAACACAAGACTTACGGAAAAGTATCTGAAAATGTTTGCATCTCTGGAAATCTATAAATACATACCATGCAGCATAAAACAGTCCAGGATGTTTCCTTGTGTACAACTTTGTTGGTTCACTAGAATGAAAACAAATGCTCAAGTGATTCAAATCAAATTCATTTATATACACATATATGTATATATCACTGAGTACTTGTACCATTACCAGAGTGCTTGATACAATACTAATACTAATACTAACAGGCAAAACTTGGTAAAATGTAAAAGAAAACCACTACAGTGACCTAGGTTTCTTGTTAGATGACACTCTTCAAACTAAATGCACATGGAAAATTGCCCCCCCTCCCAACACACACACTGTAGACAGATAACATTTTTACCTTTCAAATGTTAGCAAGTTGCATCGAACAAAGGTCCAGAAACAGCCAAATTGTTGTTGGCAAATAAATGCAACATAATTGTGGGTAAAACAATAGAATAGGGAGAAAATGAATAATTTTACTTACTGGAATATAAATAAGCAGACAATAGCAATAGAGACCAGCAACTGTGCACAGAGAATGGAGTAAACCTGATAAGAGAAAGAAATTGGTCACAGATTATACAATTTAGCCAATTCTAAGCTCATTTGCATAAGTATTTTAAGATACTTTGGATTACAGGATCCACTACACCTGCAATTATCTCTTGTTAATCAAGTTCTTGAAATAGCAACTAATTTAAATGACATTCATAGTTGCATGTAGTAAGCATCATCTAGTTTGAACAAGCCCAAACCTACTTAGGGAATGGTTGTGAAATGTGCACCCATAATAATCACCTCTTTGCCACTGATGTTACTCAAAGTTCTTTTAAGTTTTCAGAAATTGTCCCCTGCTTGAAAGAAATTACAAGAGGTGATTTGAAACAATTACTGGCATATTCCTTCTTTCTTCCAATACTTTCTGTAAAGGCTCTCAGCGCTTAAGGACTTGCCTTATGGATTCATTTTTTGTACTACAAATGTTGTCTATACTTACCTGGACATACCATAAGACAAAGGTCTACACACTGTTTGTCAAGCTCTGGACTTATGCACAGACTCTGCTATTTTGACTGATACTCTGGTAGTTGTTTTAGGCAGGTTTATGGGACACCTATAGCAACTAGGTTTGCACCAGGCTATGCAAACATATTCATGGGAGGCTTAGAGGGTACATTAATATATAGACAGTAGCCCAGTACTTCCATTCATCTGGTTTCAATTTATTGAGCACATATTTTTATCTGGACCCAGGGAGAAGCCCCAACACTTAAGCTTATTTGACACATGAACAACTTCAATCCTATTACAAAGTTCACTGCCCATTTTACATTTATGCAATTTCTGCACAATAAAGGATAATGTGGGGATATCTACAAACAAACGTAATTTGTAGACACAGATACACATCAATATCTTCACCACAAATCATGTTGTCCTCCATACATGAAGAAAGCCATCCCCTATGGTCAGGCAGTTAGATTGTAGAATTTCCTCTGGCTTTGAAAAATTTGATAGACAGGCTGGGGAAGTTACAGGCTAGGGAAGTTACAGACTGGTTTAAGGTTAGAGGGTAAAAGGAAAATTTTGTTACAGGGCAGGTAAAAACAGGCAGTCTTTGCTAAATATTAAGAGGTCATCAAGTAGATCAAGATGGGAAGCAGTTCCTATTGCTATGACTTACCATCAAGCTTTAAACTAGGTTTGTCAGATCTCTGAGCTTTTCTGCCACTTTTTACAAACTCAGAGATAATTAACTTTCTATTTCCACAATCCCCGTTGGTATCATTTTGCATATGTAGATCTCTTAAAGATAGTTTCATTAAAGACAGACTTAGTAGCAGTTACAGTGGAGGTATAAAGAGTTGTTATAGGTGTGAAAAGGCAAGGTGCAAGGTGTTTAAGTCAGTTGAGGAAGGCAAATCTTCTAAGTCAAGGATAGCAGGCAGAGAGAATTTCATTGATCATAGACTAGACCGTGATTCCAAAAATATAGTTTATCAACTTCAGTGTAACATATGCAAGAACCAGTACGCATACATGTAGCTTTAAGAATCAGGCGAAACAATTATAAGACAGTGGGTCATAAATTTAAACAAGGGCAGGGTGCACTGCAGGTCTGTTTTTTGTGACTTTTCAGAGGAAGGTCATATAATATTTGAAAAGGATATTAGGTTAGACTCATAGACAGAAATCTGGAAAATACCAGAGAGAGCTATTGGCAGTGTAGACTAACTACCTTTAATCTGCATAGATAGCACGTGAGAGGTAACTGCATAGGTAGCTGAGGGACATTTAGTTAGCAAGGGTTTTAGGGTTGTTTCATTTCCTGTTCTATGTTTGTACATTACTTAGCTGTGTCCAAATCTCCCTTGTTGGGTTGGCACAGTGTATATTGGCTTTAATAGCTAATTTTGGCCACCATAATTAGTAATAATTTATAAATATATATTATAATATATGTTTACTTATCTATATCATACACCCATACATTCATATATGATACATATCTATAAATACATGGATCTATAACTCTGTTCCTTTTTTGACTCACATAGACTCACTTTTAGCTACTAGTATCAATTAAAATTGACTCACCTTGCGTATGAAAGCTAAAAAAATAAAAATAAAAATATTTGATTAAGATACATGCAATGTGTAGGGGCAAGTTAACAAAACAAAATTTACTGGGTAAAACAAAGAACTGTTAAAGGTACAGTTGACAAATAATGTAAAATTAGCCACATTTACATGCCACAATTCGAATGAGGTAAATGTAACAAATTTCTATCAAAATAGAATAATGATCAGTAACCTAATATGATTTCAACTAAATATGTAATATCTAAGATAGGAAAGCTCTGTAAAACAGAAGTTAAAGCTTAGCTACAAATATCAATACTGCAGTTCAGATGATGAGTTCATACAGTATTTCGACAGTGGAGACTCAATATGAATTGGAAATATATAACAATAAGCACATGTCTTGTTTTCCAAAGTAACAGAGTCCAGATTTACCCAAAATCTGCATAACACATCTCCCAGACAACATCCAGTTCAAGTAGACAAGAAATTATCATCATCATCATCGTCATCATCATCATCATTTAATCATAACTTGTCAGCTACATATGACCACATCACAACAGTCTCATATGTTGCACATTCAGTTGCTCATAGTCATACCCACATCTGCAAAGTTCAATCCAGTAGAAAAAGGCGACATAATCCAGTTGGAGTCTTCCGAATTTCTTTGGCCATATGTGGGTTTTCACCAGACTGCTACTTCATTAAATCACCAACAATAACCAGGAAGTCTAAGTATGTGTATATTGTCTCAAAGCCTTGTTTCATCCGCATAGAGTTCTGTGTACATGACATGTTTCCTATCATGGATTTGATTATGTGCAGTGCAATAGTGTCTCTATAGTGCTATCAGGTTTCCATTCACTTCTTTGTGTCACAGACCAAATTTCAGTGTACAATATAGAGTAGCATATTTTCAAACTTCTTTTCAATACACAAAGACAGCTCTGCACTATCATTATGTCAAGACAGGCTGGAAATGGTACAATCTCTTCTTATTCTAAGAATCTATCTTATGATTTTGCACAACGCATTACAATCACCTCTTGAGGGGCTACAGCATTGCCATTATAAACAAGTATTCTCAACCCTGATCTTGCATTACAAAAGTAACATCAACAGACATTCGCAAAGAACTCTGTTATTCTTACTACTGTTATCGTCAATGAAATCAACATTACATAATCAACATTGACTATTAATTCATGGGCATCCTGACTTTTCTGAGTTGGACCTTGCTATAGAAAATAGTCACTTCTAGTTGTATGGAAGTAGCTATAGTTATTTTCACTTATAAGTCCATATATATCCAAATCTTTATGTCTGGCAAAAAAGTAATTTTGAAATATTTGGACCATTTCAAATTAAGTTAATTTAAAATAAGCTCTTGGCTTTAAATTGCTTACTGAAAATCATATGATATACAGTGCTTCAGAGACTGTTGATGTCAAAAATGAAGTCAGGAATTCATCTGCTACTCAGGAAACATGAGCTTAAACCAATCAAATGAGTTGATCTGAATAATCTATAGCTGATCAGCAGTAAGATATATTCTGTAAGCAGTAAGCATATATGCATGAGTGCAAAAATATAGAAAAAAACTTTTACAGACATGTTACATAGATCATTAGCAGTTGGTAAATGTTGTCTTATACGGTAAAGGAGTGATGTAATACACCTGTTCTCTGCTAAAATGTCAAATGACCTTCAAAGTAAAGTGTCATTTCATTTCAGCAAAATCATTAGCATCATTCAAAAACGATAAAACTGTAGCAGAGCATATCATTAGGCATGCCAACATCATTCATGGTTACATATAGATCTTTATTATCAGACTAAAAGTACCCTGAGGTGGCAAGTAATTTCACAACTTTCCTTGCTCTAACACAAAGTATCTATAAGAAAATCAGTCTAGTTAGTTTTCAAAGCATTTAGCCTGTATTTGCTACAAGGGTACAGAAATGCAAAAATGTTCACCATTCAATATCCATGTGTGTGGTTTTTTGCACAATGAGTTACAGATAGCGCCTACCCATGAGAGTATGTGATCACTAACCAAGGGAAACATTTGGAAAGCCCAAACTTGCGCACATGTTACATACAACCAAGTTACAAATGTCAAAAAGGCAGGGCTGAAAACCTCCTGGTCTGTCCTCTATGTCACCAGTTGAGAATGCTTACCTGTCTAAAGGATAGGCCTATTCTAAAAGTGAGATTAATTCAGTTCTAAACCTTCGTCTACTTAACCCTGTGAAAAAATAAAATAGCTAGTTGAACAGACCTATATCACATGTATGATATATAATGCCAGTAACTAATTCACAGCACAGGATCGTCACATAACCTTTGTTACAACTGAAAAAACAAAGAGGCAGACCCTGGTGCATTGAGGACACAGTTAACAATCTTATAAATGCAAGCCAATTGTTTATGTGGCACCTTTCTTGGCATCTGTATTAGTCATGATACAGTTATGATACATGATACAGTTATGATGCATCTCTGATGCACTACATACTGTGTAAAGAATTCTTACAATTCTACCACTTGATACATTGATCACAGCATTGTGACATGTCTTGCTCCTTGATAATATGGCAGGGTGTGCTACATTCCCTTACTTATGTTAACATTGCTGAGTTGTTCTTAGTTATTTCATTTGTTTGTTATGTAAGTTCATTATTCAATTTGATTGGGTTTAGCAACATATATCTTCACCAAGAAGAAAAGGCAACATATTTAACCCTACATCTACCAATATCTCCTACAATTACAAATACCTGGTCCCAATTCCTTTACCACAGCTAAACTTGCATAAATTTTGTAATCATAATTATTTGTGTAACCTACTTAAGTTAATGGGGCAAAATACTATATTACAATAGAGTTACCTGAGTAAATGAAGACAAAATTTAAAATTTACTTATTTAACACTGTCATTTATTGGCCTAATCTAAATTATCAATCGTGTCAAAGTCGATAGAACCTATAGCTAATGTTTGTGTTTATGCTAACGTAGTAGTTGGGGTCACTGCTAATTTAGCCCACTAAGTACTACACACAATACCCTGTAATTAAGCAGGGCTTTAGCTACTGTGGGGGTCAGAGGGTCACGTGTCCCCGAATTTGGCACAAGATTTCTCACACTTGTATACAATGGATGGATTTGTCAAGTAAATTTCTTAATGGCATTATGATTACATTTACCCCTTCCATGCATTACTATAAAGTTTGTTCAGGGTAGGCCCTATATTATAGAAAATGCAAACTTTTATTGCTTGAACATTGAAACGCCACGAGCTAGAATGAGGAAGTACAGTAGGCCACGAATCACGATTTTAATTCTTTAAACCTAAATGCCGTTTGTAATCTTTAGATTTATAGTCTGTCTCTAAATGTTCTATATGACCATATATACTACCTGTACTTACGCTCTGACCTACAGTCGATAACATGAGAGCTATCAAACCTAGACAAGCATAGTATACACGGTATATCTTCTAAGCAACGCAACTAGTTTTTAGGGGGGGCTAGTAAACATGCCCTCTAGGGGTCTGCGTCTACACGAATACATCAAAAAGTCACTTTATCTTATCTCTGAGACTCTGTACATCTACTATGTGGTACGTGGTTGAAATTCAGGCAATTCCTTAAGAAGGCCTGCAATTTGAATGAGAAATGCACACAACCTACATGTTTAACCGCTTACATGTAAAATCTATCACAGCAAACTATTGCCATGTACTAAGGCCAGCTGACATATATTTATGACTATGACGTACATGCTTTAATGCTACTGTTCGAGCTAACTGCTAGACTAGATGTAAATAAAAAACAATAACAGATCAGACAACTGGACGAATACTGTATCATATCATGCGATCTTTACAAAATAAATTTCGAATTCTATGAAACATAGTCATCTGATTGTCAGAAAATGAGTTTCCAAACATTTACTTACCTGCTCTTATTGCCTTCTCGCCGAAATTCGAGAAAGTAGAATCTCCATAAGAGTCTTCTGGAGGGGCCGGAGATGGCTGCTCTCCATATGTGTAAGTGTAAGTCCCAGAGTACGGTGGGGGCTGGTTGGGTTGTGGCTGGTTATTGACCGGCTGATACATTGATGCTGGATATGTTTAGCTACTATTGTAGCATATATTAAATAGAATAAAAGGCCAACTTAATCCTGCGTCCGTGTCAAATAGTAATTGTTTTGACTTTGATTATCAAGACCAAGTTCACTGATCTTTGTTGCTGAGCTCTGCACCTGCTTCTAGTTACCAGACTCCGGTAATCGGTCAACATGACGTAATTTTGACCAAAAGGGGAGGGTCTCAGAAACCAGGCCGATTCTCTTTGCAGGCAACAGTATCAATTCAGCGTTTTCAACGGTTATCTCTGATTACCACTTTTTCACATATTTCAGTAACGTTGTCCTCCTCCTCATCCCCTCGACCGAGAATTCCCAAAAATTATCAAATAACAAACTCAAAAAGGAGGAACAATATTTCCACGTGGCTATACAATTGCGGATATCTATGATTTGTCCATGCAGCCACATCAACTGTCCTTTTGCATTGCGAATAGCCTGGGAAGAGGCGTCATTTTACACACCAAAGTTCCATATTATAGAGTGATGTAGTGAAGGTACGTATAACCTGAACATTTTACATGGTGCAACTTAGTTGAAGCCCGATAGAGGTTGAGATGATTTACTAAAGTTTATAAACAGTACGATGTGGAAATAGCTTACTGAACCAATATTTCAAACCCTCCGCTATCCTGTTGGCTTCCATGCACCATTAGATACTATACTATACGGAGGATGTGCACAGGAGGAACGGTTGTCACGAAGATGAAGAGAGAAGGTAAGTTAACTATTATACATGTGGCAGTATGTGCGAATGCTTTCCCAGCGAAAGTCTAGGTGTCCAATAAGTCTATTAACACCAACTCAAGCCTCAGAAAGGCAATTGCATACAATGGTACTTTATTTAGGGATAGCAACATATATTGGCGCACATACTCAGTTTTGTAATAACGAAAAGATTCTAGGAGCCATTTAACAGCGCGAAAATGACAGGCAGAAGCTTGGAATGATAATGAAACGTATCTTAATTAAATCATTCCAGAATCTCTTCCAAGAAGAAAGTTTCTTAGCGGGGTATAAGTTGTTATTGATCCTCTTAGTTTGACTCCAGCAAATATTTTACCTGTAGCCAGAATTAGATTATGATTACATATTCTCCGTTTCAAACACAACAAAACACAAAAAGCTCTGCAATGGTAAGTAGATTTCTGTTACGTAGAATATCTTTGAATAGAAACTAGAGAAATAGAAAAATACATCACAAATGGGATCATGACTTTATTTTGTAGTGTCTGTTCAAACGTATCTATTCAAATCCTCTATTCTTAATAGCATTTCGTGTGATAGCTGAAATTGCACTACTTTGTCTTAAAAACAGAATAATACCAGCAATTATAAAACTTTGTATTTATTATGTTCTGCCTCTAAAATTGGAAAAAGAACAAAGTTTTACGATTGGAAATGATAAAAATGCTTGGCTGTGTAGTATAGCCCATGGTGGTCAATTTCATGTTTTATATTAAACAGGAAGCATTTTCCTTGGCTTCATTTTGCCTGATCTTCCATGCATATCTGAATATCTATATATCTTGATTACACTTATTTAATCGTTGACCTATTTCATCATTTTTCCATAAGAAAACATAACATATACGATATAAAAGAAAAGTAACAGAGAGCAGTGGTTAAGTTATTAATTCTCCAAACTTAACATTGTTTTGGAGCCAACCTTGACTTCCTGACTTTTAAAAGAAGAAAGACAAAAATTTCCACTCCGATTGACTATAAAGGAAAAAAGTTTTTGTCAAGAATACCAGATGACAGTATCTGACGTCTGTTTTCTATCTCATGCAGCGGCAGGTACCATACTTCTTGGTCGTATTGTTACGTCCTGACTTTTAAAAGAAGTAACAGACAAATTTATCGATGAATAGATAAAGAGAGAGGAAGACATCTATTAAACAGTGCCGTTATCAAGAGTCTATATCGAATCCCATGTTATCAAATATTCTACCAGGAAGTGCACGTCTTAGTATTTCTTATTTCCTATCTTCTTTCAAAAGGCTAGAAGACAAAACTTTCACATTGACAGAAGAAAGAAAGGACACTGCCTTTGTAGGGTGTAAACCATAACGGGCCATCCCATACAAGCACATATAATGCCAGGAACCGCACTCTTAGGTATTATTATTAGGCCATGCCTTTGATAAGGATAAACACATCAAGTACTGTAATGATAATTCAAAAGAAGGTACCTTCTTTATGGAGTATAAAACATATTAGTGTCTCTGGTCATTTATACTACAAAATGCAATACCATGAAAAGTTACTTCCTGGCATTATTATTAAATATTTCCCCTCCAAATGTGAAAAGCAGAAGATCTCGCACTAAGAGATTCTAGAATAAGAATCTAATGGAAAGTACACATCCGAAAAGCCTACCGCTTTTTAAGTGCTAACAAATAATGTACCTGAAGATATAATTTCCATGTAACTTCCCTACCTTGAGCCATATCAGTTTGTGTGTGTTTGTGTCAGTTACAGTTACATGCAAGGGTCTATAATCAATTGGTTTCCTTTTACTTTTATGTTATGGGCTATAGTTCAATTTTTTAAACCCATTCACTCTACAAATAATTAAATCGTTCCCTAGGGTAAGCCCAACTACTATTTGAAGAGCAACTTCTTTTAAGTCAGTATTGTAGACCTACCATGGAAAAGAGAGAAAGGAAACATACTTCTGGACGCAGATCTATCCGTAGATTACCCTGTTTTGGCTCTGCTAGACTAAACCAGAAATGACAGGTCATTTTTTTGTATAAACCAGTAATTCGCTTGGATAGGTGACGAATAGACACTTTTGTGTTATGTATCAGACAGTGGCAATGTATTAGTAAATTGATTGTATTTTATTAAGTAATATATATATAGCAGATTGATTCTGACTATTCTATGAACAGAATTGGAATAAAATGCTCTTCCGAAACAACAGCCACCTTAAAATTTGAAGGAGGTACCAAAATACCCCTTCGCTGTGATAGGAACGTGTGACATAGCTCTAATAAGAAGGCACTCCCAAGTGCCTTCGTATTTAGTAGGTTAACAGGGACATAAAATTGAATTTGAAAAAAAACATTAAAATTTGCTGGCACAAATCTATTATATACTCACTGCCAGATCCTACATACAGTATTTATAAAGAACATCTTTCTCAAATCCTTTTCCTTGTTTTTCTTGGGTTCTGCCTTCCGTCATCCTTCTAAGGGCTACCAGTTAACTCGAATGCCGATAACACGAAAAACTGTTATTTCTCTTAAGGAGATATCTTAATTTCGGATAACTCGAATAATAGCTGTTTGGATAGACAGGGAATGTATATCTTTGTTTAGAATTATTTAAATGTAGGAAGTTCCTTTTTCAAAATTTTACAAACATTATTTTTTCAATGATTGTTAACTGGCAAGGCGCTTATAGTCCTTCTCAGTCACCAAGGTTGACTCTTTCTCCAGTAATTTTGGCATAACGAGCTGGAAATGAATCTTCTTTTAACAAATGAAACTAACTTGTCGAAAAAATTCCACTTTCTTCCTTCATAAAATGGCCTACAGATTTAATATCTTTTTGTACGCAGACAGTATATTCATGCGCAGGATTGTGATGTTCTTTCTTTCTTGTTACATTTCCGCCGACGTAAAGAGTCCAGATAACTTCATAATTATGAGGTACTTTCATGTGGCTGCCCAGGATCAGATTGGTACGTAATTATTTCTTGTATACAGATCCTCAAGCATATTTTTTAGTCTTTCTTTAATTGCGACTGAGTTCTACTTAAAATATCCAGCAATTTACATGAGATCCATCTTCAACAAACAGTTACAGAAAAAAGAGAATAATTGAAATACAGTATTCTAATGTCCTAAATTGAATGTTGGTATTAAAAATTCTTCTAATTTCGTTCATTTTTACAAGATGGCTACGATCCAGCAAAAACGCAAGTTACACAGGAGACGAGACAAGACTCTGCAAGACAAATACAAAGCTCTCAAGGTAGTAGAGAAAGGAAAATCAAATGTAGAAGTGGCTAGAAAATGGTAAGTTACGAGAAACCATGATCCATATGGAAGGAAAGAGGAAGTATTTTCAAGGCTGGTGATAGAGGAAACAATCATAAAATACGAAGGCTAGGAGACGGTACATCTACAGGCAAATTAATATTTCAGTGGCTTCTTACCGTCAGGAGTAGAAAGGACTGGTAGCTAACAATGTACTCAAAAGAAAAGCTTTGCATTTTGCAAGAGAACGTAAATTTTCACGGCGTCTGATGGATGGGTAAATCGGTGAAAGACTTAATTTCACATTTCTATGAAAATGGTCTCAGGTGAAGGTACTACCTGCCCCTCTGGTAGGATCGCCGTTCGGAAGGAGACAACTTTACCGACCAATTTCTCCAGCAACAAACTTGGTCAAAATTTATTGAACAGATGAGTTCGGCCTGTTTTACAATCCCTACCCTTCCTAGTTTGTGTCACCATTTTAAACCTGAAAGGTGTTTAAGCGGAAAGCATAGTAAAGTCCGCCTCACTGGCTTAGCAGCTGCAAATACAAATTTTACTGATGACGAAATTTCAGGAATAATTAACAGTATCACGCACATTTTAAAAGGTTTACTTTTAACTGTGCTTTTGTGACCATGTCTTCAGATTTTAATCCTTCCTTCACCCTCTCCGAGTGCATATGATTAACTTAAATTTTTTATGTTAAAAACTCTAATCTTTGAGTAAACAAATACTCCGTATTCGACAAACTTTTGTTAACTCGAAAAAATTTCTGTTTTCGTTGGAGGTTCGAGTTAAGTAACGACAACTTTAGCTTGACATAAGAAGCTATATAACAAAATTTAAACCAATGCTTACCAACCAGAGTGCAGGAATGCCCTTAAAGATAAATTGAAATTTAGGTCCCTTATAGTTGGTGAGTAGGCCAATGCCCCAAAATCAAAGAAAATAGAGCAAATTGCAAAAGGTGTACAGTGCTCTAGATGTTACAGCATCTTAAATGCATCTTATAGGGGTCCTTGGTTTAATTTTAAGGTAAAGGACCGTTGTAAGCTGCTATAGACATGTATAGCGACCGATCAATCTTTCGCATAGACTCTGCTTTATCACTCTTTCAGCCTAGCATCTTTATAGCATGCACTAGCCTGAGTCCTTATCAAACTCTGAACTGTGAGATCTGGATACATGCCTCTCTTCGGGCAAAGGTTAGTTGAGGCAACCCTGGTAGCTCTGTTGGTTAACCAGCCTGCATATTTTACGCTTGCCAGAATTCAGCCAGTTTACGCCACATTTTAATTTTGACCACTCTGATAAGTATTTTGCTAAATAATTATGATTGCATTCTTTTTACTCTCTCTCTACCTTTAATGTACAAAATTGAAATGAAATTATCAAAATAAGTTCTTATACCGGAGATGATCTATTTTACATCGTGAGTAGGTCTTAAAGGGATACTACTGGAAGAAAAGATTAACTTTTCCTAATGATTCGATCAGTAAGCGTGCTAAAATTCACTTTTGGAATGCAATTTCAAATATTTTTACTGGAAGGTACACTTGAGATTTTAACAGTACCGCAGTTCCCTTAATATTTTACAATCCTACTTTGAGCATTTCGAACCAGCTGTCTGAATATGGTACTCGTTCAATCTTTCATTTTTCTCCTCTTGCATTTAGGGAATTATCGATTCGTTTTCTAGTGAACAATTGCACAAATTGCTCGTATGAAAACCTTTTTTACTCTGGCTACACTAAATGTGATTGCAGAATTTCATATTCCCTTCTATGTGGACCAGCGTTACTGAAATGGTACTACATACTGTTGTCTCGTGCGGCTGTTTGCTCCCGTGCATGTGTTTAAAAAGCTTTTTGATAGATTTGGGTACTAGAATTACGCCTATAGGTTGCAATTTTTGCTGCTTTTATTAAATTAAAGGTTAAGACTTTGAAAACAATCGCTCCAAGTTTAAGTAATACAACCAGTTTTTCTTCTGATTTATGGGTAAAATCCTTGAGGTTTTTGTCCGTTGTTCTCTGTCCCTTGCTTTCTATCAATAGTTTTCTGTCCATCGTTGTCTGTCCATCGTTCTCTGTCAATCGTTCTCCGTCCCTTGTTCTCTGTCCATCGTTGTCTGTCCATCCATCGTCATCTGTCCATCGTTTCCTGTCCCTTGTTCTGTACCCATCGTTATCTGTCCATCGTTATCTGTCCATCGTTGTCTGTCCATCGTTGTCTGTCCATCGTTCTCTGTCCATCGTTCTCTGTCCATCGTTCTCTGTCCATCGTTCTCTGTCCATCGTTCTCTGTCTAAAAGTATGACATGCGATTCTTTTCTTTTCAAGCTATGGTATGAGATTTTGATTTAAGTGATAGATTACAGTAGTCTCTTTTGCCTGCTGATTCCATGCCTGCGTGATATGGAACACCAACAAAACCCTAATGTCTGATTAACATGTTAATCGGAGATGTCGCTGTCGAGAATATCTGGAAATGTTTCCTTTACTTGTACAATCGGAAGTTGTCGGAACTGAAACGTTTCATATGCAATTTTTCTCTGAAGTGTATTTGCTTACTAACACAAAAGGCATAGATGATTAATCAATATATATATGATAAATTTTGTTGTGGTGTATTGTCTACTTACGAAAGTGGGTCTTTGAATATGAAACCACTTCCGAACTAGTTTAATTGCACTACCTATTTCTTTTACTAAGATGTTCTCGTTAGTACATTGTATAGTTTATGAGTAGTGATTGATATTTATGTAGTTGGTGATGCGTAAAAGGAAAAGATGTAAGGAAAGCAAGGTTCTGATCTCTGTTATTTTCCACGTTTAACTTACTTCCTTACCAACATAAGTTGAGCTATCCCTCTAACCAATCTTGTCTACCCACAGATCAGTACCCCTGGACTCCTTGACGCTTGACTATTGTTTTGTCGTGTTCTAGTTTAAATCCGAAATCTTTTCCACTACGCTCTACCACATGACTCATGGCGCAATCTAGTATGCTTGAAAAACGTAGGGAGCCAGAATGTAGCCTCTCTGTATCCCAGCATTAATTTCAAACAGATTTGTTTCCCAATTAGTTGTACGTAACCTGGCGAAAGTACTTTATAGAACATATCCTTTCAAGATATTTATCATTTCCCCTCTTCTTATGCTATCAAAAACTTTGCAAAAAACAAAAAAGATATTACCCTGAGATCGTTGCTTCGCAGGACCAAAAATAAGCCGATGTAATATTAAGATGTTGGTTGATACTAAACATCCAGATCGAAACCCATTCTAGAATAGTCTCAAATAAGTTTTATGTCTTAACTCTATTTAAATCATCTTGCTAATAATTTTGGTGTCCATATTCAAAAATGCTCTCTACTTTTGGTGTTGAAATAAGAAACCCCAATGAACAGTGATCTAGTTAATCATCTTGAAAGAGCCTGTTTATAAAGCAAAGAATGATTTTGTCAAAATCACACAATACGAATACTTCTGCTGGTATGTTATCAGTTTCTGCTGCATTAGCAAGAGTCAATATTTTTTTCATTTTCACCTACTTCCCCCAGTTGAGCGGAACTGATAGCCTTTGAGTTTACATAGAACAGGTGAAATATTTATAACTTGATCTCCCTTTATTATTGCTGATCTCCCCCTAGCAATATTTAAGTATTACTGCCGTATCTTTTATCCTTACAGTTATTGCTTAATCTTTTCAAAATTTCTTTTTAACACACGTTCTTTAGAAAATGGGGCTCATCAGTCTCCAACTTCGCGTGTTTTTGAGTACTTTTCTACTTCTTCCGTCGTGCGCATAATTGCCGACAATTTATCTTAAGAACATTTACATGTGCTTCTTGTGGCCTTTACGTTAACTGCCTGATTTTAATCGACAATGAACACATGCTTATACATCCTGTGATGCATTCCGAATTTTTGTATCTTTCAATTTTGTTTTCTCTTCTGTAAGGTATAGTTTCCTTTGCTACTTCCTTTGTTTGCTCCAAGTTCTCATAATGACTGCTTGCTTTTCCATTCTACGCACGCAACATTTTGTATCTATTTTAAAATTCCAGATCGTATTGATACCTAGTGACGTCTGTGCGCAGATCATGACTGTGAAAGAGAATACACATTTTCTTTTGTTTCGTAAGATTTCTTAAAAATCCTTTCATTTGAAAAGAATACTACAAGGCAATTTTATTTGTATGGTTTATTTACTCAGAAAGGTTTGCATTTCTTCTAGAAAAGGCCGACAAAATCTTCCGCATGATAACGGGAAAGTGTCTATGAAAAACATGAAATTTTCTATCATCTGTTTGACTTGTCTGATGAAGCTCACTTTTGGTGAAGACAATCTTGGTTACGACTTTCTTTCCTTCTTCCTAGTTTTGGATCGGGCGCTATGATGATCTTCTTTACAGTACAGCCAGAGCAATACTGGTTAAAACCTTATGATATTAGGATTGTGAAATAAGCTCTGCTGCAACAGAAATTGCTGCCGTTCTAACGCACAAAGAACCTTTAATTACTGCAGTTTGAATCTAACTTTAAAACGAGTCTTTATGAGAACAAAACGTAGAACAAAATGAAATATTTTACTGTTGTGAATTGATTGAGATAAAACCAGAAATTACAAAAACTCCGATGGAGATATGTCAAACTTGGAGGGGGTAAGAATGCTTTTCCACGTCCACTTTGTCAATCAAGCACATTCCTTCCTAATCATTCAAAACTTATTATGTGACTTAGTATTCAACGGCATGAGCCCCTTCAAAGATTTTCTTGTTCATTTTGACTCACATATATCAACCAGTTTGTATTGTATGATGATGAGGCGTACCAATTTTTTGGTAAGATCACTCTCCTAAGAAAGGAAAAATGCAAAATGTTAAACTCTAAAATCAGGACATATTCTCATGACAAAAGCTGCCGTGCATACCCTAGGTAAGCTGATTAAGAAGACAAGGATAGATTGAGGCTGATTATTGGGGCTGGTTGTTTCAGGATGAAATGTCCACTTTTTTACAGAACACGATAGCATTAAAGTGAGTTACGGATCGCTTTACTTGGAGCTAATCAGAAACTTCCACAGATTATCCAGATGTGCAAAGGTGTTGCTACAACTTTGGACTATGAAATATGAAAGGTTCCCCCACACCCGTTCCAAAATATTGTTCAGTTTGAAAACGAGCATTTTGGACACTTGCATGTCAGACCTCCTTGCTGCTAAGCGGAGAGGTCTAGAAAACAAATAATACCAGGCCTGGACACCCCTTTCATGTGGCAAGTGTCTTGCGTGATTTTGCTCCTTTTTCACCGAAATTTAGCAAAAGTTTAACTTCTCTAAGTCCAGGATTGTAGCGTGGCATCAGAGTGGTTCTCAAAACATTGAGTTACGGATCGCTTACTTGGAGCTAATCAGAAAACCACCTCAGATTATCAAGATGTGCAAAGGTGTTGCTAGCATGGCATCAGAGTGGTTCTCAAAACATTGAGTTACGGATCGCTTACTTGGAGCTAATCAAAAAACTACATCGGATTATCCAGATGTGCAAAGGTGTTGCTAGCATGGTATCAGAGTGATTCTCAAAACATGAGGAAAATCAATGCTTTGCCTTACCTGCTTATTTGTTGGAGAAAAGTGATTAGGCTAGTCTTGCTACCCGTATTTATCGTAAGGTCGTATTTACAGGTCTATGGATTAAGTGGGGTTAGTTTTGCTTTAGAGAAGCTAAGACAAGTTAGATAGAGTGAAATTAACTACATTTCCGGTTTCTACACGAAAGTCTACTCACTTTCCTTTGTACTGGCTATCATCAAAAGAACTCTGGAAGCAATGGATAGGAAATTTGGTCCCTATTGTTGCCCTCTTTTTCTTCGATTGCATTGGCTTGGGCTGGTCTAAAAGCCTCAACATTGGAGAGTTAGTAAAGGAATAGGCTCTAATTTTCCAGATTGAGCGTCTTTAGGACTATTTTCAAGAGTATTTAGTCTTCTCAATTTCTTCCCTCCAGCAGTTAATCTTGTTTATCTATGTAAGTTTAGCTGCCAGAGACGGAATAGGATGGTAATACAGAATGTTGCTGCTGTTGTGATGGATAGTAAGGACCTTAAGTGTCATGAACTAGTTGAGCTTGTCAAGTTTAATCTAACAAACCCAAGCAATCAGCCATTACTCCACATTTCCTCTTAAACAGGGACTCTGCTGACAGCTGCACGGAAATGTTATCAATCATGTAAAATCAAAAAGAAAAACCAAGTGATGATCTAACTGCAAACTCTAACTGTACGACTTTGTTTCATAGCTTAATTTTCTGGTTCTTAGATTACATTAAGTATGCAAATGTCTCTGATTTTCCTTTGATGGTAACGTGATTTTTCAAATCTTAGGGTTATTGATCAAAACCAGTGTTCTTCTTAAGTTATAGGCACCGTAGTTGAATGTGTGTTAGCTATCTGTTCCCGCACGTAAAAACATCGATAAAATATACCTTGCAGCAAAAAAAGGTTCAAGTTTGTATGAAACCTGAACTTTGAATATATATGACCGAAGGACGCCATCAGATAAATTGATGGAGTTATGATACTATTTTGGCTTATTTTTTATCTGAGCTTAATTCCAGCCGAGGGAATTGAAAAAAATAAAATAAAACCAAGCAAAGCCCCGCCGGGGTTACACAGGGAAAAAAGGTTGGTCCTGATTGTGTTAAGATATTAAATTTTCCACTACTCGTTTCATCCGTTGCCAACACACAGTTTACATACGTATTTAAACCATGTTTCAGAGGTCTTTACTCGGCCGTGATAATAACAGCACTTGAAGCCTTAAAACATTCTGGTGAAGCGATAGAAAGCCTCCTTGACCAAGGAATGTATACTCTTTAAATTTCTTATCCATTTGGTTACATTTTGCTAGAAGATCTAAGATTCCATTCTTTACGCTCTTCTCATTTCTTTTATTTATGAGGTATGACATTTCTGTCTGAGTGAGCTTCACTAAATTATCTAGTTTTCCTTTTAGGCTCACCCTAGACCCTTCAAACAATACAGCTGTTGATTTTGTTAGGCAGAGCAAACATTGTGTTTAATCCTAAACCACGTAAACGTTCAAGACCCCATTCCGGACTTACTGATTACATGTTGCCTTGAACAAATTTCGAAATGTCAATGAGATTGCAACAGAGGGGACAGCCATTAAAACAAACTGCATGTTAAACTCTTTCACTTTAAGATGCGCTCCTGATCGTAATGTAGTCGGAATTGTCATCAGAGTTCCTCCATGTTTACAGCATGTTTGGTCTATCTACAACATTTGTTTCTCAATAAACACTCTTTCCGTTTTTATCCATAAAATCAGTCATGTCCGACTATTTTTTGCCGAGGCTATAATGTCCACCTGCGTTCTCATCTGCTCAAGTTTCCATCACAATCAACACGTTTTTGGACGCAATGTGTGGTTTTGGGGATTTCCCAGTTCACCATAAAACAACTTGATTACTTCTTTTGGGCTATCTGACGTCTTTCTTTATGCAAATATCAAATCGATCCATGCCAATTGATAATAATCAACAGCATCTGTCCGAAATTGTCAAGTACTCTCCAAACCTTATCCGAGTTAATGATGATTTAAAATTACAATTTTTAATGAGCTAAATTCAATTAATGGCGCACTTCTGAGTTTGAGTAACTTTAATTGTGCGCCTAGTCTGAATTAAAGTTTTCAAATTATATGTTATTGTAATTATAATTTAGATTTTTCACATAGAATGTAATTTTAATGGCAATTAAGATTTTAAAATCAGATTTTATTCAACGTTACAATTATAATTCTGAAATTTCATGTAATTATAACTTTGAGACGTAATTTAAATCGTAATTTACATTTCCATATCTTATTTAAATTTCACTGCATTTGAGATTCGCAAAATGTCACGTGATTACAAATGCAATTGTATTTGTAGGGTTCAAATTGTTTAAATTGATATTGTTTTTAGATTTCCAAAGCCAAGAAGAAACATCCAGAAGAAAACGTAACAGTCATTAGACAAAGCGATTATAGGCAGACTATTTGAGACACAACAGAGATAGCGGGACATTTGGAGATAGTAAGCGAGCAGGCACGTACACTGAAAGCCCGAAATTTGCTGAGTGTTCGGTAAAACAGTGGTAGGCCTTTATAACAAGTATACAAAACTTCGTTTTATCCATTTGGGTTTTGTAGTAGCGATCTTGCAATTACTTAACGATCGCGGTAAAGTATTATCTAAATATTAGCTTGTGAGTAGATCACTTAATCAATTTCTACGGAGCAGATTGGAGGGCATAAATATTTAAATTTAAGTAGCTTAATGTCTTCCAAAGCGCTCTTAATTTCTTTAACTGATACAAGGTATCATTCGATTTACATTTATTAATTTCTATGTTGATGTGCGTATCATGCAAAGTGCAAATTTTCAACTGTTTTATATTTTTCCATAGGTGTACTAAAGTTTCTTTTAACTTTCGAAAGCGTCAAAGCCATCAGGTGGATGGCGTAGCCATAGCATTATAGTAACTTCTTCCAAATTTAGGCTACTAACTGTATATAAGTTCCATCAACAAAGACATTATCGAAGTAAATTACATAGAAGAGATCTTTCCATGTGGACGTTTAAAAAATCAGATTTTTAAAGCTTTAGAGAAGAGAGGATTTGAAAGTATGCAGTATGAACAGATACTAGAGAAAATGTCACCACCGGGATACGAATTGGGGGTCCAAGCATTCGTGACGTACCTCCCTACAAGCTGAGGTATGTTAACCCGGTGATAAAGTATTTTATTTTTCTCTAGTCGCCATATTAGCTCCTAAAGCTCCACTGGTGGACATTCCGCTCTACGCGATTTTGGAGACCAACCGCTCGGTGCCATGTGACTTGACCATTTTCACCTTGCGAATCAAAAGTTAGAAATGTAATCCGAGTGCGACCCCTTCGTCTCACAATCACATAGTTGTTGTAAGCAAGTGACTTTGACGGGCTCTAAATGGTGAATATTCTGGCATAAAAGTCTAATTTTCTACCCTCCTCCCCAGGCAACTTTCATTTCTCCCCTGTTTTGGCTTGCAGGGATATGATAATATGGAGGGGGTGGATTGAGCTCCTTAGATGTTGCGTATGATGCTTAGGTAATCAGAGATATTTTGCTCGATTAAATGACAACCTTCTCTCTATGTACACGCTTCCCATTTTTATTCGTTTTCCACAAACTTTCAGGCATTGGAGAAACGGAGACTTCGTCAATAAGTAACCTCCCTTTCTAAGAAAAAATCCTCATGTATTAAATATGCTATAGCACTAACCTATTTGTCTTGACATTCTTTCTGAGCAGTAAGTAACACTCTTTAGTCGCATACTTGCCAGGATGACCTGTATTTGCTACAGTGGCAAACACTGCACATTGCTTTCTCTACTAAAGATGTAAAGCGATAGGTGGGGAAAAGTTTACAACTGATTTGCAAAAGAAGGGGTCCCTTTAGAAAACTGAGAGACACTAGTTAGTGCGAAGCTCCAGAAAAATTAAGGGCTCTTAAATAACTATTTTCTAATGTAAGAAGGGAGGAAGAAATATGGAAAGATCAGGGAAGAAATACGAGGCTGTAAAAAGTGATTTTATTTTTTTCCTTCAAAAGCTTATTTCTTCCCTGTTCAAGAAAAATCCTTATTTCTTCCCCTCGGGAGGAGGAGGGGGCGCTGTTCGCCAGAATATTCACCATTGCTGGCTCTTCTAACAGTTATGTTACTAATGCCTATAAGCACAGTAGTGTAGTCATACGAAGATTGTTAAAGGAGGGAGGGGAGGGGGGGATCAGCAACAAAAGTTTAGTACACATATTTTCACTGAAAAGATGGATAGGAAGAACTAAAAATATCAGAGAAATTCTAATTATTGGAGGGATCTTTCAATTGTCCTCTACGCCCCTGGCTGATTCTTGCGATCTTGTACCTTAAACGTGCCATATATGCGTAGTGAATGGAATGTTTTAGGCCATAAAATGTAAGATTGCCATGTCTTTAACGAGGAAAAGCAAACGAAACTGAAAACAATCGTATCACAAAGCAACCTCCAACTTAAAAGTTAGCTCTTTTATCAAAAGTGTCAAGCACGAACACAGACATGCATGTATGTTAAAAATGATTTTTCTTAAGTACTTTAATGTAACAAGAATATTTGGTATTGGAAGTTTGAAAGATTCAAAACAAATTTCGTATGATCGCGATCTTTCAGCTAAATATATTTGCTGCAGAGGTTATTAATTAAACACCAAGGGTCTGAGCGTAGTAAATGGAGTAAACCTGGCTACGGAAGCTGCTCTCTCTTCGATGGATGTTTATGCTTTTTCTTTGTTAATGTCATGTAACAAAAAATGGTAGGAATCATTGGGACAACAAAATTGACATGGAATGCAGCATGCAGACAACGACATAAGAAATTGCCTGTCAGATACTTTAGTTTTAAAACAAGGTAGAAGCAGATAATCTAGTATATATCGAAACGTTTACAGAAACAATAAGTAGGAAAGGAATTTGTGAAAGGATTTAATGAGCATTTAGAAAAGTCGAGGGACTTCCAAAGTTAGAAATAAGAGAAAATTAAAATTAAAGAAAAGTAAGAGTCGTAAGCATATGAAAAGAAACTGAATGCTGTTTTCGAATCATAAAAGCGTGGTAACACTTTAGTGAGATCGTCTTTAATCGTACAGGAAGGACCATAACTACCAAATCCACTAACTCGTTGATATGGGCTTATTAGCACATTTACTCTATTCAAAGTCAAATTGATGGAACTAGAATAAAACACAAATAAAGTGTCACTTCCTTGTCAGTCATATATTCTGGGCCAGTTCTTGTCACGAATAACAGTGGCAAAGTCGTACTCAACCCAGAAAATATTCTCCTTGCCAAAAAGTAATATTTGATTATATAATTGACCAATGATTTACTTTCATATTTTCGAAATTTATTTCTTTTTAAATGTAATTTGTGATTTTGTCAAATACTTTTTTTCTATCATATATTGCACAAAACCAATCAGAGGTTTATGTTTCCGTCCGCTATGCTTGGCAGAGGAGGGATCACAGGCTGCCTACACCACCATTTATTTTCGTAAAACACTAAATTAGCTCTTTTTAAGAGGGGAAATTGTACCATTCTTTGTCTAGAGGTGTTTGCATAATTGCTCTATCCCATGACAAATGTTTTACTCGGTCTGCCAGTACAGCTTGTGATGCTACCTTCTTCGTGATGCTGTCTTGATCTCGTTTCATTTAACGATTCCGCCAAAGCAGTGCTTGTTATAACAGTTTGAGATTCTCGGCTATCGCAAAAGGGCCAGATGTTAAGGGAGGAAGGGGCAAGGCAGTCCAGGCTGCTGTAAAGAAATCGACTATAAATTTCCACGAGATGTCTTTTAACCCTGTCCGATGTCAGAAGGCACCGAAATGTAACTTTCAGACTAGGCCCTTTGTAAATCTTTCTTCCAATATTTCAAATAAATAAACTGTAGGTTCTGTACTGTAAAGTTGCTAGAAAATGCATCAATATATTGTGAAGAGGACAAAACTCACTAAGTTTGGATTGAATTTTGTGGCACCCTCCACATATGGGGTTATTTCACATCTGCAGGTAGAGAGAATTACGTCATTAACACCTACGTATGTGACGTATCATTCATTGTATGTTTGTTTTGGCACCCGACAAAATGAATATCTTAGCTCACAAATTTTTATGACTGTAACAGCCGGTTATTAAAGCAGATAACCTCTGATTATTTCCCAAAATAACTGTTCTTTGAATGCAACAGAGATTTATTTTTATCGCATCGCACTGAAACGGGTGGTAGCTCAGCCAGGAATTCAGAGGGGGCGGTTACAGAAGAAAGAGTAGTGGTCAAGCTTTGCAACCTATTGCGTCAATTGTAAGGAAGTGATAACAAAGATAACGATGATGGTAAATGGCAGCTGACTATCGTAATAAAACAATCCGAATTGTGTATACCAATGGTCAAAATCGGCTATTAAATTTGCGGTTAGCATCTTAAACAAAGTGGCGTAGGTCAAAGTATGTTCAGCTGTTCGTAGTGTATTCAAGCCAGTTATTAACCCATGAAAACACGTTTAAACTGAAAATGCATCCTACACTGCCATTGATCATGAAGGCGTTTGAGCAATGCTTGTTCGGATCCTGTTATTGATGCTAGCACAGGCACAGTAGGCTTCCCAATTCTGCTTTTGTTAATCAGGAGTGATTCTCTTTTTTATCATTTTCACAAGCAGATAAGTCTGATTTTATTCTCGACCAAGGTTGATAATAGTTATTTAGGAATATTTAACCCTTTTTTTCTTTGTTTGATTTTTACATCTTTTTCAGCTGATCTTGAATAGGTCTCATACTAAATTTTCTCCACACGGGACTATGGGACTTCTTAATAATACGCCCGTGCAATCTCTAAGATTATAGTTTAAAGAGCTGTAGATTGTCTCTTTGGAACACCCACCTACTTACATTAGAGGTCAATTGAGATATTTCGGCATTAAAAATTAGTCTACAAAATGTTCTATTTCCTATTCTGCAAATATCTCCTTCGGAATATATCCCTGTTTATTTCGTGGATAGCTTTTCAATCATACATTGTGCATCACCTCTACAAGCACTTCAAAACGGACAGTCCTATTAAAGGACAGCTCAAACAATAAGTTGTATTTTTTATTTTATTGTGTGCTCATATAGATGAAAACATATAAGAGCAAAGTTGTATCCCAATGAACGTTTTTTCCCCTTACATGTAAACAGTCAAGCAAACCGGTTGGGTCAGCAACTCATGATCATCTGCTGGCATTGCCCATAGCAAGCGACTTTAGACCTCTTATTAAAACTGTTTTGTATCATATATTGAGAAGTATTTCCTTCTTTTTTTATTTCCACACTAACTCATTTACATTTGCATGTTGTTTATATGGTCAATGTAGGTCGATTATTTTAACATTTATGTGAATCTGTTTTTGATAGTCGAATCCGCATTATCCTTTTATTTAATATCGCTCCAGTTTAATACGTAATCTCATTTCTTTTAAAGAAGCAAACATTAACTACTTGCAAGATTCTAAAAAGCATTGATGAACTTTTCGTACTACCGTAAGGATAAAGAAGGCACACGTGTTGCAAGCTATCTTAAACAGGTGCATGATTACTACTTAAAACAAACCAATACAGGTTGCAAACTTGTCAAACATCTGGGAGTATAGAAGCCAGACGGTTAATAAAAAGGGTTTCAAAGATATCATTGTGAACGCAGTTGGCGAATAAACACCTCTTTTCTTTAAGAATTTTAAAAGAACAGAATTTTGAAAGACTCATTTAAAGTGAAAATGAAAATGAGATAAGATTGCATCTGAGCCTCGCAATGCATGAGCAATATCACTCTCCACGATAGCTCAGTTGGTAGAACAGCATGCAGAGTGCGTGGATCCCGGTTTCGAATCCAGCTGGTGACATTTTCACTTCTCTCTAGTATCTCTTCAAATTTGATATTTTTAAATCCTTTCTTCTCTATAACACTTCCTACATTCAATGGGCTGTGGACAGCATGATGGGCCTTCAAGGGACAGGTCGCACGGCACGGAGAGACTGGTCTCCAATACTGTGTTGAGCTGGATGCGATGTTCACCTGTGGAGTATCAGGAGCTAATGTGGCAACTAAAGAATAGTGAATTAAGTTATCACTGGGTCACATAGCTCAGTTGGTAGAGCAGCACACCGCGAAGGCATGGGTCCTGGGTTCGAATCCCGGAGATGGCCTTGTTACTTTTCTCTAGTATCTCTTTACGCTTGACATTACTCTTCCCTAAACGTGATAATGAGGAGGTACTTGTATTATTGATTAATGAACAGTTGGTTTGCTTTTAACAGCTATCTGCTACCCCAAACACATCGCAGTTTCCAAATGTTATTCCCATGGTTACGCAACATCGACAAGATTTAAAAGAAATCTGTAAACGTTTCAGACTACTTTCATGTTTTCACTGTTATTTTCTTTAAGTACGTAGGTTCAGCGGAAAATTTGCAATATTTAAGATATTCTTATAAACGGACAGTATTACGTTTTAGTCATCGTTTCCTTTTTTCCCGTTAAACCAAGTTTAGCATTTGATCAGGTACTAAGTTTAAAGTGAAATCAGCAACAAATTAATGTAACTATTGAAAGGAGTCCAACTCAGGGGCAAAGGTTGCAGCACCCCTCTAATATGTGCTTAAACA
>JAAAKL020001722.1:0-29388 GCA_010016065.2 Carybdea cf. marsupialis auct. non (Linnaeus, 1758) | reverse complement strand
CTAATCTTGGGTTGGACACGTGACTAAATCGTCCCTAAATCGGCCGACAAAATCGTAGCGTGTAAATCAGGCTTTATCTATTCAAGACACATAAGAACAATTATATTTTAAAAAATCTCTATGATTGATATGAAGTTTCTATGATACTCACATTTAATAAGTGATGATTTTCAGGAAGGCTATTAACAAGCTTTTCTAAGCCTTCATAATCCTCCAGCATGAAATAACATTCTGCCAGCCGATCTTGATTTCTCCCCTCAACGTAATACGTCACAGCTTCTTGCCATTTCTGTCGATCGGCATAGTAGTCTCCGATACAATTCCAAGCTTTTTCTAGTAAAGCGTCATCTAGAAAGTATATAAACAATCAATTACTGATGATTCAGCGACGCTATTTACCTTAGAAAGAGACAAATATTTCGGTCAGAAATTTCCTCTGCTTTGGAGCGCATGTATTGAGACAGTACACCTGGGCGTTAGATAACCACAATGTTTTAGGAGGGACGGGCACATAGGGGATCGGAAACCTCCTTTACGCACTTAAAATGAAGCTGAAGAAAGAAATAAAGCTTTGTGACTTTTCACAAGTATTCTGATATTCGATATCCCGGAAGGATAACTGGGGCCATAAAAATGTTCCGCGGAACGATTGCAGTGTAGGGTCCCCTTAGAAGAAGTACTTTACAACATATATCGCAAAGTTCAGGATTTTTGACATTATAAATTTCCTCCGGGGGAAACGGTTACAAAGTATACAGTTAAGAGAAAATGAACGATGCCAGCCACTACGGACCTGTTGGAGATCAACCTCCAGAGGTTTTCACAGTAGTTTCCAGCTTTGTAGCCTACATCTAAGATCTCAGTATGAAAGACAGCTTGAATAAGACGAAGAGGGTAAGAAATGGCCAGGTAATATTTGACCCATAAATTTGTGTTGCGCAAAATAGGACACTGAAAATCTAGCATTGAGTGCCCTTGAGTACATCAACGCTTTGTACATTCCAGTAAAACAACTTTCCTACAGGTGATTATCATTTCAATGCCAGTTTAATACCCATACATGCTGCAAGGTTACAAAGCATGGCCAGTATGGCAGCTTGCTTAGTTTCTTACACATCAATCCTGTCCTGAAAACAAAGTTTTGAATATATATAGTAAGATGATTATTGAGCGAAATTTGCCACCTTTTTAGAGAATGCGAAAACGTTTGTGAGTTTGGAACGAACTTTGGTATTCTCGTATGGGTCAACTATTGCAAGACCTGTGGATAGACCGTATGTTGCAATAACTTTCTAGATTCTTCGCCTTAAGTGACCTGTCTTACTCCTGTCATCGCCACTGTAACAGCTACATCGGGATTTACATTATCATTCTCATCATCATAAGCATCATCATCACTATCAATATTAGAATCAACACGGTTACAACAGTACTCACCATTATCATCATCGTCACTGTCAACTTTATCAAAATCATTATCATTATCACTATCACAATAATCATCATTATCATCATCGTCATCATCATTATCATAGTCATCTCCTCCCAACAGTTCATGCACTCAATCGTCACCTAATGGCACAGGGGCCTTTCCAAGCGCTTTGGTAGCGAGACTAACAAACCACGCTCTCTTATCAAAAATAAGAGTTTCCGAGACTTGCCAAAGTAAAGAAAGAAAAATAAACAGTACTTCAGCAGTCATTGTAAATTAAAGTAAGTAGCGAGTATCTCTGAAAGATGTTAAATTTATAATAGGAATTTAGAAGGAATTCTCATGTGTGCTCATACAAATACAACTTAGTAGATGCACTCACCACCAGCATATCCTGACTTCAAAAGCTGCACAACTCGAAACCAATCACCGAGCTTCATCCGAAGATCGATTGCAAGATCTCTGTAAATAATAGCCAATATTTTTGCCATTGTACAAATCGTAGTTTATAATAATATGTGGTAAATAAAATTATCGCCAATGTGAAGATATAAGGGTTTAAATACGCGCGACGGTCGTTATGGATGGGTTGGCAATATTGTTTAGGCTGAGGAGAGGCCCGTGGGCCAAAAAATTACGACCAGACGAACTATTCATGATAATTACCACGTATTTTGTAACTTGGTTATATCAACGTCTCGCATTAAAGTTTCATAAACAATGCTTCGGGTAGTAGGCTCTCGACTGTAGGCAGTGAAGCCCAGGCAATCTCATCCTAAGCCTCAAAATTTAGTAAAGAGCGGATCACAAACAGAATGCACAACGATGCATAAATATTGTGTTTGCCATTTAAGGCGAACCGATATTGTCGGCATTTTCTGTGTTTGCAAAACCTGAAGCGATTCAATTAGCTTACAACTGCTCTTTAACTCTACCACTCTTCTAAGGGAACATTAATCTCTCCACCCCACAATCCCCACTTAAAAACTTCCACAGTTTTCAAGTAGGGAATAATATCCAATAGGTAAAGTTTTACATATATTTGCCTTAAATTAACCTGGCTTCAATTAATCCATGTAATTATTGACATGTTGGTCACGTGACCCTTATCCATTTTTGTAGTAGATCAAACTCTGGGGGTCATATGTATAATATATCATAGAGAATAGGAAATCGAGAGCAATACGTTAAAATAGAATCACAGCAAAATTTGGAAGAGTTGTTACAGTTTTAGTTTCCCACATGCTTGAAACAACCTACTTACCTTTGCATGAAATCCCGTCTCCCATTCAGACCTAACATATCCGAGACCCCCCTATTGGTGTAAAAGTTTAACTTAGCGATCAACGACTCATTCTATATATTGATATTATACCTTAGCTTCTCAGTTTCATAAATGTAGCGAAACAGCCGTACACGAATCAGAGACTAGCTATCACCCTATACTATTAGCGTTAAGATAAAGAAAGTGCAAGGTAATCAGAAAATACGAAGAAAGACAAAGCAGAACGTGGATATTACCTCCTATCCATGTCTAGGTAAGTTCTCTCTGCCTCGTCGAAACGTTGGAAATAAGCTGAAACTTCTGCCAACTTTTTGTTTTCATTCTAGAATAAAGATTTTTAAAAGAACGATCACTTTTAGCTTATCAATGTACCATCAAGAATTCCCAATCAATAAACATTTTGGATAAAAACATGATAATTTTATTTACCAGTGGCATGAACACACCTTACAAGTAGAAGGAAAGTGAATAGGATCCCTTGATGTGCCCCCCTTTCTATTAAAGGAGGGTATAACCTAAATTATACTGAGAATAATACTCTTTCATCAATGTCTCAAAGGGTTCCTTGTGAAAGTCTCATTAAATTTAAAAGAAGTTAACAAGAAGTGAGTACATTTAAAGATTTTGAAATCTGTACAATTTTCAATGTACAGATTGGACAATATGACCCACTCCATAACCAGACATTGGCAATAGCATTGACAGTCCCTGTCTGCAGTTTCGAATCATATACTAAAGAACCCGAGAACATATAGATACTTATTGGACAGGCGGTTCATTTAAAGGCAGATATATAGATATTATAATACGTTTTCAGCAACGCAATTGCCTTCTTACGATAGTAGTGTGATGATGATAGGTAGAAAACTCTCACAAAATCTTAACAAAACGAAGCTACGTTATTCAACATGCAAACTACTGTTGATTTTAAAATACATTACCATTAATATCGATATTATCATCAAGTTTAGTGGTACAGCTGGAGAATTACCCTTAAGTATGACACGTATACCACTACAATACAGTATCCTAAAGCAATAGATGGAATCGAAATGGCATTTACCAGCGCTGTTCTTTATGTAGCAGAACGATGCCTTCTTGTGTTTGGTGTATTACTGTCCGAGGGCAAGGTGTGGCGCATGAAATCTTGCTTGAATTCAAAAAATCACTTAGTGTGACACTCAATTAAGGGTAGCTTATAAAGATAGGTGACTCATAGGGAGAAATAAGGTATTGCAATGGACTTTCAGTTGGCCACCCATGGTAGCTTAGGGTTGAGCTTATTCATCAGAACAGCGTGAATAGCGCCGTTTATCACAACGGGTCTTACTGGACTAGGTGACACTTCGAGTGTGATGTTAAATTAGCTCTAGCTCTACCTCTCGCTCTTAAATAAATAATAGCTAAAAAGTTTTCGGTTGCACTGGAAGGGATTCTACAGGTTCACAATGCGATGGGATCTCATCCGATCCGACCGGCATCCTACTTTCATCTGATCTCCGCATCAGATTATGCCAATCCAATTCACGAGCAAGCATGGAGGCCACGATTTTTAACGCATAAAAAGGCATTAACATAAAATGACCACAGGTACCTAGCTTTACCTTTCGATCCTACAATAATATAAACAGTCATTCTAAAGTAGGAAAGTGTTAGCTATAAATAAAGTGTATTACACTATCGCTCAAAGAGACTATATTCTTTGTTCTCAGATTATTGGCAAATGTAAACTAAAAAAACAGCAAGGGGTTGGGGGTGAGATTTCTTCACAAGAAAAAGAGACGAGTCCAGTTGATCCGATACAAATAAAAACTTTAAACCTGACCTTAAAATTTTTAGAACAGTTAAGTTTGCCAAGGTTCTCATACATCTGATCTAAAATACAACTCTTGGAACAGCCAATTAAATCCTTTTATTTGCAGCGCCTCATCTCCGTAAGTACGAAGTATTGAATCCATGTAATTTCACATGATATCAGACGTCCGCATAATAAAATACTAGCAACTATAACATTAAAAGTCCGCAAATACCTCGGTTGAATTCTTTCCCTATCATCTTCCGGTTGATGACTGCATTGTTATGCAGCCTAGCTTTCTAACTTTTACAGTCACACCACGGGTCGTAATAAAACATTTGAATTTGAGGGTACATACTAAGCTAAAAGTTATACTATTATAGAAACTTTCTTCCCAAGATGTACTCTTCTAGAATCTCTTTGTGAGAGTATATACTAGTAGCCTAACCCTAATTTGACTCTAGAATAGTACAACTATGGTTAAAAAGATCCTTTTAGGAACGTACATCTAGGAAAGTAACGTAACTATTCTAGGAAAGTACGCCCTAGCTTCTTGCTTAGCGGTCTCTAACTTCCTAGCTTTTTACGCGTTCCCTCACATCACACCACCTCTTCTGCAGGTCAACATTGTCAACCTAGAAAAGGTATCGTACTGATGAGCAATCAAAACAAGTGCTTGATAGATTTTCCGTTTCCTTCCCCACTGCTTGGGTTAATCTGCAAACACGATGAATTTCATTCACTTTCATGAACATATTTGCAGTCAGCACAGCCTTTCGTTAAATATCTTTTAAAAGCAGAGTACGAGTACCTTATCTTGCTAAGAAGAAACATGAGCATAATCTAACTACAAGCATGACAGCAGCTGCTGTCCGAAACATTTTGGACTGAACAAGATCATCGGATAATCGCTACATGTTTAATATAGAAGCTAATTGAAATTATTCGCTTCCCCTCATCGTATATTCTGTATGTCAGAACTACAGTCAGTATGGTTTCGCAAATCCCGTAAAAGTCAGATTGTGAAATAACAATTAAGTCAAGCAAGTTGTGGGATTTAAACATAATTGTCGGAAATCTATTTGGATTTTGCACTAGTCTGGATTTTGGTTGACCGTAAGATAGGTCTTGGTGATATTTATGCACAAGGGATCACTCTGTATATACTCTTCAGTTTGTGGCCCTAAAGTAACGCCTGATGGCTTCCAAACCACAAATGAGCATTGTAATACATGGATCATGCACTACAAAGGCCTGCAGTCGTTACATCTTAACAATATATCATACATCGTATGAGATTATCGAAAGCATTGATGGTGTGATGTGAGAAGAAACCTTGTGGTCTCTGCTGTGCTATTCGGTTGAAATGAATCTAATTTTGTGCTTTTCAATTGCGTATAAATTGCTTTACTAACTTTCACCTTTCCTTCGTAATCCAATCATTTACGATAGAACACGTATCATGGTCGTTTCAAGCCAGTACTGATTCACATCTGTCCATCTTAGTAATGCAAAGAGCGTGGTCGAAATGGTTCAGGAGATTGCTACAAAAAACAGGTTTGTGTTTTATTCCACAACCTGGCAGGCTTTATGGTTACTCTACTGAATTGGCGTACGTGAAGATAACGGGGCTACATGGAAGTACTTGAGTCCTATCAGGCAGACTGTACTATAAATGCTATTTGCACTGCCATGATATCTGAGACTGACAAGGGGAAAAAAGGGGCTACTATATACTGCTTAGTAACTTCACCGAAAAGGCTCTTGTTACATCCAATGAGAAAATGTGGACACTGCGAAGTTATTTTATCGCTGAGAATGGGGCTGTTGCTATTTTGGCATATAGGCCTTTCGACATATTAACATTTGATAATTATCCTTTGCCCAAATCAAGTGACTAGTTAATGCGAGTGAATAAGGTATTGTGATGACTCATGTTTACTTTGTGGATGGGTGTGTGACAGAAACAAATAAACAACCAAACAACCAACCCAAAAAATCGAATGATCAATGAATGATCATAGAAACTATAAAAACGACTATCCAGATATGATAAAAGACAAAATGGAAGCCATAGTAGCGAGAGAATCCTGAGAAACGGTCCGTGGAAAGACAGTCCTCTACTGCCCACGCAGGGACATTTCAGGGGAAAGAAATGGGATGATCCAAATCCTCATCATTGATCAAAGAATTGCCGTCTCCGCAATGATAAGAGATGAAATGAAACGCAAAGAGAATTACGAACTTGCAAATCAAATGCGATCGACACGAAGGAACATTAGGGGGTTATATACGTCAGTTAAGTCATTGTGTAGTCAAAGTGGTTTTGTTTCAATTATTAAAGAATGAGTGCGATTTTTAAATCTTGTTGCTTCGTGCTTGTAATCTTCACAGGCCTTTAGCGTCGACGTAACAATGGCTACCCAGAAAATGCTTACAATATTTTAACCGACTAACTTCTTGTGCGCCAGTGTCCCAAATTTTAGCACCAGTACAAGTAATATGCGTCTATGGTGCGACGTGTCAGCTTAAATGTACACTCTTTTCATTCCTTTGTCAAAATACGAAAACAAATCGAGTTTTCTCCACGTAAAAGATAAAAAAAAATTGAGAGACCTCTTTCACGAAAGTTTTACCTTACATAAGTCGCTACATAAGCTGTCATCACTAACCTTTGACGCCTCAAATTTCTATATTATGTACCCGAAATGCACAGAACGGCAGAAAGGACACTCCTAATAATCATTAACTGCATTTCGGGTATCTGATTACTTACATCCAGCTTTGCAATCCTCTTGGAGAACTTGATTCCATAATAATCGTGGCATCGGACAAAAGCTTTCTCCGCAACTTCAAGATCCAGCCGCTCAAGGGCTGCTTCCGCCAATAACCTCCTAAAAACAATGTAAAATTTGAAAACATACGGCATGCAGACAGTCACCTTTGGTTACTCTGTAATATCATAGTTTATCAATTATCTATAGTTTGTCCGGTGCTTAAAGTGTATCTTGCTAAAACGATATATGTGTCATGTAATGCAGTCTCTACACTGAAAGTTGGATATTTACTTACCATAGGGGAACACCTTGAAACATGCGAATAAAAATACTCCAAAAAAATTCAAAAAATGCTTTTTAAATTTCAGTTGCGGGTGAGCCATTGACCTAAAACTTTTACACAAGGGCAAAAACGAAGTACTGAACCGTCTCTGAATAGTTTGAAATTTTCATAGTTTCCCTTGGCAGTTTCATATTCGAGTAATCCGTAAAAGTTTCAAACTCACATGAAAGTCATGTGTACAACCCCCCGACCTTATATAAGGAAAGGCCTGAAATTTTTGACTTGTCTTATTAAAAGGGGGAATATAGTTAATTTCAAAGTTATAGATAAGCCAAATTTCCAGGAGCGAAGAGGGCGAGGCTGTTAAACAACCGAAAGATAACGAAGGCAGGTAGTAAACTGCTGCCAGCAGGCTCCATTAAACGATGATGAGCAAAATTCATGTGAATATTTAAATATGGTTCCAGCTAGCCCCACTTATTCGGGATTAGACTTAACGGAGGTGTATTGCATTACAAACATTTCACCATAATTAATCTTTTAAGGCATATCCAATAGTACAAACATCCCAGTAAACACAATTGAGGCGCACAACGTCGGAACACGACTCATGCCTACCGTACACTATCTTTAGAACGATGGAGGATCTGTGATGTAATATCAAAATATCCTAGAAACAATTCCGAACAGAAGGCAAAACCTCTGAATTACATAGTGTAGTCTAAATAAATTAGAATTCAAAGTGTACGCCGACATAGTTATCTTTTATTATCCTTATCGTCATAACTGCAAACAACCTGCTAACGGTATTCTTATTAAATACGCAGATATGGCTAAAATATGCTTCGCAATATGCTAACATTCTTTTTAACAAATCGAAGCCACAATATGCTTACAGACGCTATGCTTATAAAAAAAAGTTCGCCTGTGTTCTGCTGTACTAAACCCTATCTAAAACGAGACTTGCTCTGATCTTATGTAACGTGGAAACATCTAACTTTATTACAAAGATGCACAAAAGTTAAGCATCCATATGAGAATCAACTTCCCTTTTTTCTTTCATGGAAACTAGCATGTTATTATAGCTCAGACAGACATCTGTAACTTAATAAGGTTTTACAAATTCCAGTGTAGCAGACACAATGTTTTAACAAAGTTTGTTAAGGGAATGTTTGAAGACACTATAACAAGACACTGTTTGAAGACACTATAACAAGACACTGTTAGAAGACACTACAACAAGACACTGTTTGAAGACACTACAACAAGACACTGTTTGAAGACACTATAACAAGACACTGTTTGAAGACACCATAACAAGACACTGTTTGAAGACACTATAACAAGACACTGTTTGAAGACACTATAACAAGACATGATAAAAGCAATTTACTTACCATAGCCTGGGGTGAGGATTGTCTATGATAAACTGGTATGCATCCTCGATACCCACTTTATCCAGCAAGTCCCGGGTGTCTCTAAGAGACTAGGTAAAGAGGACAAACTATCAGAAAGTAGATACAATCTTTGCACGGAATGCACCACTGTCATTAAATATTTCTTTTGAGTTTGATCATCGAGTTCAACCCCTGCAAATGCTACCTACACTAAAAAAACCATATCAAGAAAATATGATTTTTTGGACGAAAAGGCTTAAATAAGAAATCTATATTTGATGGCCAAATGAGATATTTGCATGGTATATCACCGCCGTAAAAAATTTAAGAGAAGAAATGCTACCATCTTGGGACACATGTGGCCAAGTGATTAAAGCTGTTGACTCATAATCCATGGGTCTTGAGATTCAGAGATTCGAGTCCACATCCCACTTTAATGTCCTTGGGCAAGATATGAACCTGGTTATACTTCACCTCACGAAGGTGTCACCTAGGGAACTGGCTATCATTGCAAAAACAAATGCACAGTGTTTGGCCGCTATGTATTATACTTCCGAGGACTTGCTGTGCCAATGTCAGCTGTAAGGTGCATCTGAATATGCCGCTATGTGTTACAATTCCGAGGAGCTGCTGTGCCAATGTCAGCTGTAAGGTGCGTCTGAATATGCCGCTATGTGTTACAATTCCGAGGAGCTGCTGTGCCAATGTCAGCTGTAAGGTGCATCTGAATATGCCTAGTGTAGAAGGGCGCTATATAACTTCATACTTTGATGACAAACGTAATAACGATCTCCTACTAAAAGTAAAAACCGTACCTCAGTTGCGAACTTAAGTAGCGATAACCGATGAGTATATCAACATTGCTGACATAGCAAGAAAACGTGGTATACCTATCAACGTAGGGATTGTTGGAGAATTCAGAAAAAAATTTTACCTTCGTCTCTAAGTCAATGATGTTCTCCCTGCTTGGATTTTCTGGGTCCTGTAAAGATCATAATAATACTCTTGAATGAATTGCTTTTATCGGTATTCAAACATTAAAACAATATCCCGACTGTCTTTTCCTGGCAGGATACACGAGATAGCTGGATTCGGAAAAGGGTGTGTGGGAGGTGGAAGAAACAACTTCAAGTAGATATTGGAGAATAATTGGACGAAAAAAAGAGATATGCAAAACGTGCATTGAAATGTATAGATTTGTTTTGTGAAAGGTTAAATCATAACATGATAGACTATCTCCGGATAAATTAAGTGAAGATGAGCTTTGCGTGTACCGAATTCTTTTACCTATTAATGTTTTAAGAAATGGTCAAATGGACAGAATACATTACTAATTCATCAATAATGATGATTATAATAAAAATAATAATTTTTTCATAAACTTGAATGCCAATTATTCGTTTGATTCCATCGTTAACATCCTCACTGTTGTCGCCCAGTAAGTTCATTGGAAACAGCGAGATTTCTAAGTGGATTTACAAAGAAATAACCAATAACAACTATCCCAAAACACAATAACATAGACAAGTACTATAAAAAGAGTAATAAAAAATAAAGAACACAAAGAAAGAATGCCTACATTTAAAGAATGCCTAATTTGATTACCATGACATTTTTTTATTTAAATTGCACATATATATTCATTTTCTCTTAAAATTTAAAGACGAAGATTGCCGGCATACATGCTGCCTTTAAGTTAGCTGCTACCACATATCTTGCAGAAAAGGGTACCACTCCAATCCGTGATCAAATGGTGACCAGTTCTTACAGCATTGGGAACACGTATTTCACTGACTCCATAAACATGGCTACCTAAGCAAGTGAGCCTTGATAGGTGAAGAATAAAACCACTGTCTTTTGATAAAGCAAATCCAGAATAATTGGCCCATCTGTCTCTGTTGTTCAATCCTTGGTAAAATCTGAGGGTAAAAGTCCAGTTTTATCAACGATCCAATGATAATCAGTATTCTATCAAAACTCGCATTATTCCTACGCAATTTTTCTCCATGTCCTTATGCCCCGTCCCACCTAACTCACTTGCTCACAACTAACACAAAATGTTTTGAAGTTGTTTTTGAATCGCAAGTAAAACTTGGCACACATAAAAATACGGAATCAAAGATGTGCTATGATCTGTACGCAGTACATCACGGTTATTACAAAAATCCCACTTACGCAAATTTGCAGAGAAACACATCACTAGCTACCTAAACATCTTATAAAAAGGAGTATATTGTATTTATCATTCTTAAATAATGTCTGAATGTTTAACAAGCTAATACAGCACATGTGGCATACCTTCATTATCTCATCAAGCAACACTGACTTTATTTGTAAATCATTGAACTGGCAAATGTAACCAGAACTAAGAATGGGTTCCTGTTAAGGAAAGTACATCGTTGTAAAAATCACCAACTCTCAAGAAAATAAACACGAGATAAATTTCAAATACGATGAGAGGTAGACAGCCATGAAACTGTGTCACGTAACATGTTAGTACAATGGTGATACTTAAGAATCGAAAGAAATAAAACACTGGTTCTTTGTCGGCATTAATAGTCTGAACAATAATATTTTAATGATAAAAGGGACACAAAGTTGTGTCTCTTAAACACTTCATATTTTTCATATCAGCTAATCAGTGTTCAGATTTAACCATAAAATCAGCGCACATTCTCGCTACAAACGTCTAGGGAAAAGTCTGATCAACACGAAATACGTCACGGCATACTTGCCAAATTTTTATCATCACCATGATATCTGTTGAAAATATTTACAATAACCACGAAACAGAAAAAGGGCAAACATTTGGAACCTTAACCGTAAACATAAACTGCCAATACATTGCATACGCTTTCGACCATCAGCTACGAGGGGCAGTAGCAGTGAGGTTTCCTTATACTCTTCATCAAGGGTGGATAATTTGCCCTCAGGGACAGATTTCGGTTGCTGAAATCGACCAGGGCAGCATTCAACTTTCAAAGTACTACTAAGATAAAGGTCCTACTTTTCAGTTCTGAATTTAAACAATGATGAAAGGGACACAAGAAGGCATCGAGCGCCACGTGTTTTGCCAGCCTTGCTCTATAAGCTCTTTAAAATCACAATTGAATGTTTATTGTATATCACATACAGCTTTGAAACAGACAAGGCATTATACCCTTAAAAGTAACCAAAGAATCCTTACCTCCGGATCTAGGTTTCTAAATATGTACATTCTTGTCTTTTCCATCATCGCAAAGAGCTCTGGGTTATCCTAAGATTAAAACGAAGTAAACACAATTATTTAGCTAAGTATCCTTGCATATGTAATGAAAGGACCTAAAATTTTTGTAGATCGATATCGCAACATGTTTCCTGACCATATTCTTCCACCTAGAGACTTGCTCCCGAGTTGGTATAGACTACTGCATCACTGATGACATTATAACGATGGTTAGAGAACAAGCTACTACAGCTTACTGTGGAGAATCAGACCTGACTGTGGAGCTAAGAGATGTCCACTGAAGAAATAGAAACATGGGATTCCATGGAATTGCATTTGTTAATGTCAAGTGTAAATGCTGCTGGAAATGGTACTTGGAATGCAAGAACTTTACGAACGGGTTCGTAAAAGGAAGGTCACTTAGGCACATGATTTAACCATAGTGATAGTGAAGTCGAGCTGTTAAACTGGTTCTTTTTGCAACATGAACAACTGACAAGAAATAACCCGAAATTTAGGGAATTGAGTTCTCAAAGAAAATTCTTCTGTGGCTCAATATCCTTATGCATTTAACGGTTGCACTCAAGTACACATGTACGGAAAATTTTCCTTGGCACAATTGGATAATGTCCAAATATTAAATACATCAATTTTTAAGGTAAAGGAACTCATCCGCGGAAGGAAGCTGATGAAAATATATCATCCTTCGAGAGAGTTATGTTGCTATTCGTTGTTTGTTGTTGTGTTCTTTCCAAATGGAAGAGGGTTCACTTTAAATGCAAATTTTAGTAGGACTGCTATCTGCAATAAGTGCATATCGTCACTCCCTTCTTGTACTAATTTACTGCTTCTTCCTTTTACTATAACGTTGGATGAATTACAAGTTTAGATCCTCTTCAGGCGGAATAACAGGATACATTAGCAACCTTCAGAATAATGCATAAAATGACCTAGTAAAATACGTAACCGTTGACATCAACACCGTGGTTATTGTTTTCATTCAAAAGATACCGGGTGGTAGGATTACTCAGTGTCTTATTCTGTCGATTACAACACTCTAATAAGACCTCGTCATAGTCTTTTTGGTTTGTTATTCTTACTGTTTATGTTTATCTTTTTCTTTGACACTGCATTTGAAACCAATTTATTATAGTAAACAAAATCCAATAAAGGTGTAGCATTTTTGGACAACAGTATTTGGGAAGACATTCGCTTTGCCAGAGACTTAGTAGAGCCAGTAGAGCCAGTAGAGCCAGAGTCTATGTAGGAAGAAAATCTTTAAATAATCATATAGTATCCAGTAGTCAATATGAGTTGACCATTGTCTTTCGTCTTTTATCGGTCACTGTATGCATCTCCACTAGCATAAGTCTCAAACTTCGAAAGGGAAGAAAAAATCCGATGTCATCTTTAACAGGTTTCCTTTAGACAGCCAGGAGGTGGAGGTTCGCTAAGGTACGTGGCGATATTTAACCTTAATTGTAAGGAAAGCAAAACCCTTGAAGAGTATTCTCAAATTAAGAACGTGTGTTCTTACATCTGCCCATTTCATGTCCCAGACATCTTTCCTCTCAAATTTCAAAAGTTCTCCTATTTCAGTCTGTCCATCCAGGCCTCCAACCCTCTTGGTCTCCTATATAAGATTAAAAAAACGGAGCGTTGCAAGGAATTAATATGACATTTTATTGGAAAAGCACTAAAATTGTAGTTTAAAAGGGGGAAAATACGTGAAGTATAACTATTACCACTTGTCTGTCTATAGCTTTTTCAAGAAAGTTATGAAACACTTAATGGAGCAACAATTACAGAAAAGTTCAATATTCCGACAATTCAGCGATTGCTACACGGAAGAACGCATCTCAGTATTTTTTTCATTAAACAAACGATGCAGTTCTAGTTTGAGTAGAAATTCGCATCGTGCTTTGAATGAAATAGAAAACATGAAATTCTTCTTATAAGTAAAAGAAAAATAGCATAATCCTCCCTTTGGATACAACAAACTTAATTCTACGTTTATTGATCATGGAACTGCGTCATTTATAAAAAATTAAATACGTTATGAAACTACGTCACTTCCATTAAGATTCATAATCAAGTTTCTTCCTTTTCCTCTATATTATCTAACACTGCTAATCAAAATCCAAAAAAAGAATAGAAGCGCCAAAAATGATAGTAACAGATGTTTCTTTAAATATTAAACTTTGGGAAATGCTCTCTTGTCAAAAAATAGAAAATATCAAAACCGAAAAACATAAAGGACAACTAACAAAAAATACAACTAACAAACTCTGCAACATCTATGGCAAGAAATGGATTGCATTTAGAATATCACACGGGTGAATCCAAAATGGCATTTCAATAGATAAATCGTCTCTTCAGACCTTTTATTGTGGAAGCAACTACTACCTACAAAAGATACGAAACGTCTACATGTCATGCTTACCAAGTCAAAGAACACTAGTACACCTGATATGTCAATGATTGCTAGTCTCCTAAAAATAAAACAAGATAGTAACTGTCAGTAAATATAAAGTAGGCGAAAAGATAAGCAGCTTAATTTAATGGTTAGTAGTAAACAAAGCACCTAAATTTGGGCATATTTCTCTCCCCTGGATTTCTATACTATGTACATTTCAAGGCTACTGTATCTATTATCGGTTCGATTTGATAAGTTAATTCCAGTAAGAACTGAATAAGGCATGGCACAAGTCAAGCACACTGCTTCGCAAAAAGAAACGTCTTGGAAGAATCCACAAAAGAGAAGCACTTGAAAAGATGTTGCACTTCATATTTATCTGAATACGATGTCCAACGGTCAACAGCTCACGTTGTGTATTGCCGTCATTTGTTAGCTAAACTCTTATCTGTGTCCTAGAAACGATACGAAATTCCTCGAGAAGCAAGCTATGCGCTGTTGTATCGTACTCGGTATCATTCACACCACAAAAGTACTTTTCCCAAGATATACTTTCCAACCCTTTTCAGTTGCTCAGCCCTTTTTGGTTACTAAGCACTTTGTCAGTTGATCACCCCTTTTCAGTTCCTCAGATCTTTTCAGTTGCTCAGCCCTTTTCAGTTGTCCAGCCCTTTCAGTTCCCTAGCCCTTTCAGTTCCTTAGCCCTTTCAGTTGCTCAGCCATTTTCAGTTGCTCACGTCAGTTGCTCAGGTCCTTTTCAGTTGCTTAGGTCCTATTCAGTTGCTCATCCCTTTCAGTTGCGCAGCCCTTTTCAGTTGCTCAGGTCCTTTTCAGTTGCTCGGCCCTTTTCAGTTACTTCCCCCAGTCTTTAAGTTTTCATAGCCGAGGTATTCCCTTACTATGTAGCCCTGCCGAGTTTAAATTCAACCCTCATTCTGATTGTGTTTTACCTCCTCAAATAAATCTGTGAATATTGTCCCTTGAGGATGAAGGAGATGTAAATCTTATTCTGAAATTCTAAAGAATTCTCTTGACCGAAGGCTGAAAACTGCTATGTATGACTATATTATCATCGTTAGAGCTACGACGAGCTGGACGAAATTCTCTTCAAAAAGAAAACCTACATAGAATCAGTTTCGGTCTATGTAAGGTTTCCTTTCTATTGTTTATCTCTTAGGGATACCTTTACAGTTACAAGGGTATCAGGACAAGCAAGTTATTCTCTTCGGAACAGAGCAGCCACTAGTCAACAAAAATATTACCATTCGTGACAGTCAATAGATAACATCGTCTGTAGCTTATCACGCTGTTTCCAACAAGCTTACCAGCCTCGCTACGCCAAGCTACCATTCTTCTCATCTACTACGAATACTTCACTCTCATTGGTGCCATGACTAGCTCTTTAGAAATACTCTTCCTTTACTTGCGCAATTCTCAAAGTTCAAAGCATTAATACGGTAAAATAAAAACAGGTTTGCGAAATGTTTGTTTTAAAGTTACATTATTCTAAAAAGTACATATTACACTATTTTCTAAAAAATGTATTGTTGGGATAGTGTGTATGTGTACTAGCAATAGTTTGGACCGTGTTTATCGATGCCCTTACATTGCCTACAAGTTCGAAGCTGATAAGCCCTTCTTCTACAATGAGCTGCCCATTCCATCAACGTACAATAAATGTAAATTCGTTCCTTGACGCTGGAGGTGGGGAGGAATCGAGCACCTCTTCAAGGATGCAAAATGGGAAACGGTGCTATGATATGGGAGTTGGCAGATTTTATGAAAAATAACCAGAATAAGCATCCGTAAACCAATGCAAATTGTAGTCGGCTCAGCAAGTATGAGGATCTCATAAAATGAGTCGGATCTTGATGAAGTAAACTCAGGTCACCTTTAAGTAGGTTTCCTCTATCTAACAACTAGAGCTTTAATAGCTGTGGCTAGCAAACGAACGAATCATTGCGTTTTACAGTTTCCATAGCACATAACACATCGTAAGTCCAACGACAAGATAGCGATTCAAGAGAATTACCCTTTGGTGTGACATCCAGTGACAAAACAAAGCTAGGAAGGGAGTGTCTCCCTAGTGTCAATCAATTTTTTCCTGATAGATACAAAAATTACTGCATTAATGTACTTTGCATCAAACAAATATAACTACTGTGGAGCACAACTTACATCGACGTGCAGTTTAATGACATTTGAAACGGTCTACAGTTAATAACGTGTTTCATCTCCAACGCTACTTTTGGCAGTGAGTATTTGTGAATTGTTCCAGATTCTCTTCCCTAGATGAAAAAAGTGACGAGAAAAAAATATCGGCTATTAAATGTAAACTTTACAGACTTCGAGAAGCATTTCTAAGTGCTGAAACCAAGGAACATCATTTGTCTTACTTGATACCATATCATGCAGACGGGTAATTTATGAATGCAGTTACTGGGTAATCAGGCAAGTATTAAAGGAGTTGAAAGCCCCAATTTGACGGATACTGACGATGAGAGAGAAATAGTTGGGCAGGGTGACCACAGAAGTAAGTTCTTGGAGTATTCCAGGATTTAAAGAAGAACTTTAAGCAAACATATGGATCGTTATACTGACTAGATAGAAACAATCGAATTGATAAAAATAAAAGAAATAATGGAGTCTTTCAAAGGCGTAATGAATACACCAATCCTACAATATCAAGGAAACTTTTGTCTCGTTTTCCAGAAGCCTTATCTGATAGAATTTTCTAGGATTTCCGGGAACGAGAAAACAATTCCAGGCGGATTTCCTAACTTTCTAGAAAGAGTGGACACTTTGCTGGGGTTCCTGGAGCACAAGAAGACTATGGAACACTCGGAAAAACCCGGCACTCACTATGGTGTATTGAAGTTAAGGAATGTAAGGGACGGCAACGGCTTAGTTGCTTACTAGGCTTCAACAAACACAACGGCACAGGAACGGAAACACAAAGAAACAAGGAAAGTCTGCTAGAATTGCTCAGATAATCAAAATATGTGTTGTTGAGAACATTAATAGTCTGTAAGGAGTAAAGAAAAAAAAAAGAAGGGCAATATTTAATAAATATCCTACGTATTTGTCGCAACGTCTAAACCAAACTAACATAAGCACCAAGGTTAATATATCTGGTATGTTTCTAAGAAAATAATTCAAACAATGCAATGAGGGCAGACAATTGCTCCGCTTTCCCCAATGACAAACAAGTCAATTTAAGATTCAGAGCGCCAAGGTAGTAACAACTAAACGCCCCAAAGAGCACACATTTACACATATCATTTATAGCACATTATAGATAAAGATATTCTTATCCAGATCTCATACGCTTTATAAAACTATTGACGTGTAGCAGGAATGAGCATGTGACCAAATATTTGGATACACTATGCGATGAAAATATTTTTCACGTGAGCACGAAAATCTGTACCTCGTAGCATTTATCTATTTTGTCTCAAATCACTGCGGCACGTAGTATTTATAAAGTGTCTCTTAAGACGCGTATCTTGGTATTTACGAAGTTCTTGATTCGAAACCTTCATTTTACACGCATTAAAGTTCAACATTTACTTACCACTATTAACAATTTATCTGAGGCACAAATGCAGCAGATGGGGTCGTCCGTTTGCTGAAAAGAAGAAAGGTAAACTTTCACCCATAAAATCTCTTAAGGTTTATCATATACGTCTTTCTACCAGTCAGATTAAGTCAGCCAAGTATTCGACCATCGGTAAAAGTAACGGAGCCGGACTATTGCAAGCAAGTATACCTAGTCTAAAGAATATGTTCTTTTGCATTCGGCTCTGCTCGAGGTACTTTCTGCTGTTTCTTATGTAAGCAATAGTGATTTTTGTCGTCGCAAATAATAAAGATCATTGACAGTGAAGCCTTCTTCATTAGAGTTAAGGAGTAAGTTAGCAAACTCAACATAAAGGATAAACATAACGATAAAATGTGAGTCCATTCTCGTCATATTATTACTTCGCAACTGCTAAAGCCTCAATAACGACGAGAGTGAGAAAATAGATAACTTTTTACTACAAAGTGTTTATCTTTTAAATTTCCCTACAATGGTTTTATCGCAACTAAACACTTCCCGAACCAACCTCTCCGACACGATTACTCCTTTTGATCCCACATCAATGCCGGGCATCAAGAATTTTTTCATCAATGAATAATAAAATCGACTTACAATGAAAGCTTTCTTGTAGTCCACATTTCCGTCTCCTGCTCCCGAAGGAACATCATCAACATGAAATAACCTGGAAAATAGTATAGAGTTTTAAAAAATGTAAAGGAAATTTCTAAGTTCAAAGTATTACAATGAGTTATGAGTGCATATAAAATAGTTATCAAGTTAAAATTCAAGAATTTATTCCCAACTGGAATTTGTAATTGGTATAGTGTGACATGAGCAAATAATCAACTTACGACTTGCAACATTGTCTAACATACTGTTGTAGACCTGAATATGGAAACGCATGCACAGAACAGACACTGAGAGAATTTGATCCACAAATTGTTTGCTTCTTCGGTGTTGTTCTAGTGACATTCACTATCCTTAAAGTGTTGATTATGATTTACCATTAAAAAGTAAACTTAGATCAGGATATTCTCCAGAATCTTTGTGAGCTTCCTCAACAATTTTTATCTGTTAAATGTTAAACACTTGATTATTACACAGAATAACAAGCATTGACCTACATTTGTCTTGAAATGGTACACTGAACAATAGGTAATTGCTTTCAGGTTACAAAGCAACTGTGTTTGAAGTTACTTTCACAGTGTATGGGCTTAGTTACCTGGAGACCTCTGCTTCATCAATTTTTGGCTGAAAGAAAGCCAGAGAATTCTTGATTTCAGCTCAAACTTTGATAAGTAAAGCACCTCTCAAGAAACATTATGACAACAGGCACTCAAGCCACTCGCAAATGCCATGCAAGGATAAACAACTCCCACTTATATCATAGATTCAAGGCTTTGCTATTAAATCTCCATTCCTCTAGAACATTCTTTAACCTTCCAGAACATGCTCTGCCAAGTTCCATAGGTTTCCGCACCCTTCCAGACGTTTCCGTGGAACATGAGATATTATATTCACATTGCACAGTGTAGTCTTGAGTCAGAGTCTCAGGTGTCATGTGAAGATCATCCTGGCATACCCTTGTAAGGAGATTTCTCAAAATTGCACCCACGCTTTAGAAAATTCATCCTAAACAGGTTATCTAATAACACCTACCTTTGGTTCTAGAGAAATAAGAATTTAACCAAGATATCCTTACGATGTGCTCTTTCACATGGAATCTATTTTATTTCTGATTTTCCAGTTTTTAAATTCTTATGTACGTGTACGTACGTGTCCACCCTAATAAACTGGTTATTGATACAGGAGAAAATCATTTTACGCACTTATTACCATGAAATTGGAATTTTAAAGATTAGCCATGCAATACTGGCACTCATGTAGTGACAATAGCCCTACCTCAAGCCCTAGAAAACTATACATATAGGCCTCCTCTACAACCCTCCTGACGTACATCACGATCATACATAATAACAGAATTATACCTTCAATACTTTCAACTGAGTCGCTGTCGTGTCTTCCAGATTGAACTTCGTCTTCTAAAAATTTCAAGAAAGAAACCACCAATCGCTTAGAATCGTCCATACTTCTTCTCTGTGAATGATGATCTGGGGTTGACGAGAGATGTTAGTGTTGAGATCTTTGCATTCGACTCCGGCCAGAGCCAGTTGCATGAAGAGCTTTAGCGGTGTGACAGCCTTTGATTGATATACTCTTCCTTTATTGTGGCTGTGGTAGGAACCCGTTAATACAAATGCTGATACTGGTGTAACGTGTAACCGATATAAATACTTTCTAGAAGGGAAAATTCTAGATAAAAGTTTTCACAGTGATTTTTGCACCGTAATAACGAGTCACACGTCCATCTTAAATTTTGTGTGTAATACACGAGTAACCGGCACAGGGAGCCCCTAGATAAGAAAGCTGGCAGTCGCAAATATTTTAACTCCCTCTGTCAGCCACCCTCTTCGTTAACAACAATAGTAAAAGAAAACAGAAATGTTGCCTTGGTTTATAAACGCAAAAAGTTCAAGAAATATTAAAAGTGTTTAAATCTTAAAGAGGATCAGTATCGTAAGCTTAAGAGAGATGAAAGAGAATAGAAGAGAAGAGTCCAAACTAGAAGAATGGGGAGACTAAGTTAGGAAGCTAGACGACACTTGATTGTTAAGGAAATCCTCAGGCGACTCGTTCCAATTTCATAGAAATCAAGATTTTTTTAGTGAGAAATCAATACTAGTTGAACTGCTACGGGGCACATAGGGACGTATTCCGTCCAAGATTGCTCAGCCCCCAGGTTGCATTAAGAAGAAATTGCTAATCTTCGGATACATGGATGATCGAGGTAAGATTTAAACGGCTCACGGTGTTTGATGGTTTGCTGCGCCGTGTGAACCCTTGAGAGCACGACTATCATCAAAGAATGCGAGAATAACATATATGCAGCTTGCATGCGTTAATTTCAAAGCTACTTTGCCGTTCATCACCCATTCCCTATTTCAGCAACCCTATGCAGAACTACTTTCTATTGGACATGTAAGAGATCACAAGAGATCTTTCTCCAATCTTACATTAGTCACCTGACATCATGCAACCATAATATGCAGTGCTGCTTCATGTGACCTTGGCTACTGGATAAACTGTTAATATTCAACAAAAAAAAGAACTGCATACTGTGTAGAGAATACGCCACGTCACACCTGGATCACCTATGGTTGATCTTTACAAAATCAATAACTACAGTTCTTTTCGCAAAGAATAATAATTGAAATTATAGAACTGATGTGTCTCTTCGACGGTGATGAAACAAATGTCTTCCATTATAAAGGTATCTGGTATATTCTCATGGAAACATTGAGAAGTTTGCTTTGCGCGTGAAGATGGCTTTATACAGATGTGCTGTGCATTTAAGTACTAATTACTGGTGTTACGTATATGCTGATATAATGTCGGACTAACAACAAGATATATTTAAAATACAGTCCTCTATAGACGTTGTTATCTGTAATATGTTAACTTGATCTTATTGGCTCGTTATTTTTATGTTGACACCTGCAAATTGTTAAATAGTTTGTGTAAATTGGTAATCTTAGGAATTGTAAAGATGTTAAGGGGGAATAGAAAATGTGTAGATCGAGAGATGATCTACCAAAACATCAGTTATTGTGCTTTTTCAATTTTGTTTCTGTATAGTAGCTTTTCAATGGCGCACAAATCATTGCGAAGGTAGACGCAGTATAGGTGCACCGAGCCGTAGCTTAATGCCTGATATATCGGTTAATGGCAATAGACTGATAATTAGGCAGCGTCAACAAGTTGGCTGGTTACCTCGCAACCCACGAGGCACGAGATTCCATCTGATTATGATATCTTTTAGCAAGGGATTACCATTGGCTATGTTGTACTTCACTGTGATATGATGCCATATTGCGAAATGCTAATAAACGCGAAACGCAGATTCCTATGTATTTCTGCAGTGTTAGAGAAATGCCGACAACAGGTCTAAGCAACTGAGTTATTTTCAGTTACTAAATGATTTAATACACACCCGAAATAGATAAAACGTTTAATAAATATAGGTTGCTTTACTTCACTTTATTATGAGTTTACTTCATTGTGCACCTGCGCAAATACATTTTTGATCAAGTTCAAAGGTTGTTAGCAAAACGTATGTCTCACTATTAGACATTAGACACAAAGCATGGAAAGAGCACTGGGGCTTTCCTTCAGCAGCGAACAAATCTTTCGCCTTTTACTAAAGATTTCCGTGGAGGAAAGCATGCTAAAGAGTCTATACACCAAATTTTTGCCGTCCTGTCCTCAAACAGGGCTTATACCTCTCTGCTCATCAGGAGGTACAATGAGAGATCGCACTGGGGCTCCTTTCTAACCGTCGGAAAGAGGAGGAAGCTGGATGGTAACAACAATATGGATGGTGATATGCAAAGTACTCATTGTTCTGCATTTTCATGAATAATCGATTACTTACAAGTATTCGATTAATCACTTACACCTATGCGAAGCAAGCTTACTGTTATAATTGTCCTCGTCACGATTAATCGGGCCCTTAGGAATCCATTGAGCTAGTGGAAGAAACGCGGATGAACGTTTGATTAACGGATGAACGGTGAATCCCTGAACAATACTCTACGCATGGCAGGCGCCCTTCTTGGAAGGATATCTATCAATTGGTCAACTCTTGAAGCTCCTTGGTGTTTCCCCCGAAGATAGTCATCACAGGCTCCCAGAATGGCATCAGATCGATTTCGGAGGTGTAAACATGCGAATTCTTACCGCACAACAATTGGCGGAGTAAGAAGGGTACGTCGAACAAAATCAAACCATTTTCAATATTCCAGCAAAGGAAGCTTATATCTTATGAAAGAGAGGTGGATACAGAATCCGCTTTGTGATAAAACTTAATGACTGTGCGTATTAGTCGGAGACGAATGTCAACAAATGTTTATATTACCATACACTGAAGGCCACTGCCAATACCTCTAAAGCACTCTAATTACAAAATTTGTCTCAAACTCTATGGTCACAATGACTAAAATCGCATTTACAAGGCAGTATTTAACACTAAATGCGCCCCTGCACGCATAAATCTTTTATCTTCACGATGTATTTCTACTCATCACAAATCCATATAAAGTTCTTCCAACCACTCTAACACAGAACGCAACCCAACTCTCTCCAACCTTTAATATGAAGAAATACGACGAAAACATCGCCAAATTTACTGGTGTCAAGAGTATCTCTAGGCTTGCGAGGAATGTTGGTAGGAGTTTAAGGGGTAGGGTGTACGCATACACAAATCCAAACGTGTGCATTCGAATCTGCGATGCTCCTTTCTGATTAGCTCATAACTGCTGTTTCCAAGGGCAACTACACATTACCTTTCTTTGTACTAAGAAACCAACTAATCCACAAGAAGACCTTATCGTCCCATGGTTTGGGTTAAAGCGAACTATGAGGGAAAACTGCGCAGATTGTCTGCTTGAGACAGTTGATCTAAACATTTTGACCAATAGACTTCTATCGGATGTATAGCATAATCAGCAATTGGGAATCCACTATCGATAAAATTCACTACCGTATCATTACTGTTAGGGGAACTCCTCCATGGGGCTTGTATAGCCAAGGCATCAATTGGCCACATATTTGCCAGCAAGATGTTCACAATCAGCATATTTAATATCAATATACCTATTTCAAATATATTTACCACCAGACCATCAGCCACTGGTGACCAGAGTTCCCGGGTAAATTGAACCGGGGCATTGTCCTTCCGGACGTTTGTCACCGGAGTATTCAATAGTCTAACGGCGATAACAACTCATTAACCGGTACAAACATTTACTTCTGAGCTGTTCGTAACCCACTACCTATCCGGGTACTGCATGACTGGATACCAATTTACCTGGTATTAGGTAACTGAAATAACAATTGCGATACGCATTTATGGTACATGCTGATAAATATCCTATATGTATGGCGATGTCATAGTTGCCTAGTATCGGTAGCAACACTGTTGTATATCAACAGTCTGAACCTGATTGAAGCTAATTGGACATGTCCTTGCTACAGAATGGATGGGGCCGTTTCGTAAATCTACTGATATAAATAAATAAAAATCAATAAATACAGTTACGCATGCTCCGTAAATATGTCGTTGCAAATTCTGAAAAACACATAGATTTTTGTTGTTAAGATTACCTCAACGATAACTGATCACAACGATCGCTTGTCTCGTAACGGTTAATCTCATGTCCATCATAACATCGGACAGGCGATTCAAGTCAACTCTCCTAAATACATTTATCAAATCGGGTTGCTCAATGAAAATATGTTCCCTCATATTACCTTCGTATGCCAAACAACAATAATAGCGATTACTATCATTACTTTGGTGGCGAAATGTGAGCTAAGTATGATTGTCAAAAAGTGCGGCAGTCTTCGGCAATATCACAAGACAGTACTCTTTTGACCGAAGTCCATCTTTTTACACACCAGTTCCACAAATTAAAGTGGGAAACAGCGAACCACACTTCTTACAGTTTGTTCCACAAACACGCACGCGCACATGTCAAAACCCGCTATTCTTTCCTAAGTAGTCCCTGAACCGAAAGACAGTTTAACTTTATTATATCGAATATCACTGTTGGAAACACTCGTAACTTAACAAACCCCTTAAGAAACAAAAACAACAAACTACGCAAAACTTCTATGTCATCTAATGAAGACGTTGGTTCAATTAAACTGCAGTCAGCACCCGTAGCAGATTCGTAAGCATATTTAATGTCACACAAACCACGTAAGCTTCGTTTTCATAATGAGACTTAATTTGAAACTGTCAACGGTTTGCATTTTGCTTGAACCACGACGGTTGTGTGTCTGAGATATGGGAGGTGATCTTACTTGGGTCCAGACCTGTCACCTCAGTGAATGAACAAGAAAACTAATACCATTGAATAACAGTTACTCCAGCGAAAAAAATTCGCAGCAAATATGCTTTTGTATAACGTCAATAGCCAACTCTACTGGCCTCGTTTACAAAGTGTACTTTCAAGCAAGCGCAAACAAAATCTATTAAAATCAGACACCTCGAAAGTTCTTTCTGCCTTTTCTCTATTCTGTGGTTATAAAACAGATTTCCCTTTTTGTACTATCCATGCGCACATTTCACGCTTCCAATAAGGCTACACTGTATACAGGCAAGATTTTGAACCTTGAACGGTCACGTGTCTGAATCCCATCTCCCTGAATGCGCCTCCAAACCCGGGTTGGCGTCATTGCTCCTTCATATGTCAAATATTTTAATAACTAAATGATGCCTTTGTTCCGATTTTAATTTCTTTCAATTGTTAAACGCAAATGGGTTTTACAATTATATGAAGAAGAGCGATAATACGTTACCAAGCTTTCTGGTTGCTTGGAAGTTAGATGAGGCCAAACTCGACTACAGCAGTCAAAATCTGACCCGTGGCGCAAAAAATACCACGCCTGAATAACAAAAATACTACAATGAGATGTCCCAGAATGTTAACGCAAATGATGCTTCAGTTTTGAAAACGGCATCTAAAGCAAGCTCTAGCACAATTATCGGTCGTAGTAAGATTAAATACAGATGTCTGTTATCTGCATAGGTTAATCTATGTCCCCAGGCATCCACGAGAAAGAAGTTTCTTCAAATCAGTGGTTTCGAAAAACGTAGTGGCGACTATAAACATTGCTTGAATATATGACATTAAAAATTTTTCTTATAGAAATCCTTCATTAGTGGGCTCGGTACAGGTAAAACCTGGGTTAAGAACATAACACGGGGGCGAGGGGGGGGGGGGGCTAAAAAGGATTAATAACACATAATTAAAATAGTTACGAGTGTATTCTACTGATGGTCGCTGTTTGCCCCGCCATAAAATACCGGTACGACTTGTGAAATAGGTCTCCTATCAAATGCACATATTTCTAATTGACACGCGCAATTTTTGCAAAATGCTTGGTGTCCACATGGAAGTATAATTGTATTGATCGGATTATCAAAACAAATTCTACATTGATTTCCTTCTGACGGGGATTCGTCTTTGTCTATGCTCGCATTATCTCCCAATGACTTTAAATTTAAACTTCTGGCATCCACAAGTAGTTTCCTAACAGAGTTTGTTGTAGCGACTTCAAATGGTGTTTTACTGTCATGGTCCGTGATACCAAGATGCGCTCCATAGCGGATTAGTAAACTTACAATATCGGTAAAGGATTTCCTTGCCGCCATGTGAAGCGGGCTGGATCCGTCCCGTCCACCCTAGAAAGGAACAAAAAATGAGAGGGAAGCATGAGTCCTAGTATAGTTAAAAGATCAAAAAATAACGATGAGTTGATGCACTTGCTATATCAATGTACGATCAATTGAATATCACTCAGCAAAATGGCTTCAAAGCAGTTTCGTGTCAGTATATAAAGCTCTACAGTAACGATTATTGGGTTAAAATGCAACACTTGTGATAAAGTGAGTATTTGACAACAGTCAAACTCGAAAACTCTGACATAAAACTTGAACAATGTACCACAAGGTAATTTAACGAGATTTCTACATTTCTAAACTAGGGTGCAGAAATTTATGTAAGAGCGCAAATGTGGCTATTTGTGAGTGTACTGTGATCAGGGGGCACGGTAATGTGATCAGGGGGCATGAATATGTGATCAGGGAGCACGAAAATGCTACTTCTAGGGGAGTAAAGTAAAAGGTGACCGAAATACAATTTGGGGGATGCTACATTATGCATGTACATGGAAGGGCTTTGGCTGCACAATGATCGCTAGGCCCAAAAAGTAATGTCCGCCCGTATTAACAGCACAGGATGGGATGCGTGCGAAACTTACAGGATCCATAAGTTAACTTTTCCACGCTTAAGGCCCCAAAATCAAAGAAGCAAAACGTTAAGGGTATTAAGGAGGTAAAAAACCAGAGCTGGCACGTCATCTTCTGGTGAGCAAGTAAGTCTTCGTTGAAATTTACAGGTTTTATAAAATTGTTTTCCTCTGAACGAGTGACTCTGAACGGAATTAGAACATTGCCAAACTATCATTTTAAAGGGAAAAGTCCAGGATATTGACAAATATGTCTAAAATGGTAATTGTATACTTGAGAAAGTTAAGTTCGTTGTTATTTTTGATGTCATGTTTCTTGCTAACATGTTAAAAAGCAACTTATGCTAGTTATTGGTCGCGTATGTCTTCTCCATGCAGAACGCCATTTTCTACTTAAGAATATAACGTCTCAAACGCAGTACCTGTCAAAATGAAGGCGCCAAAACATAACAAATTAACCGTTGAAATGTTCATTGACTGCCCACAATTTGATCTTCCAGGTTTACATTTTATGATTACAGTTCTCTAAGACAAGTTTCAAAAGCCTTCAGTATGCCAAGGCATCAAGCTTTCAATTGTGACTAGATGACAGGGTTGCATAAGATGAGTTAATTTTGCATCCCCGACTCTAATCGACCGAAACACCGCAAGTCGATGAACGAAGCAGAGAGAAAGCGAATCCGTGTTTGGTGTAGGGACATAGGTCGTGGATAGAGCATTGTTTGTTTCAACTCCTTCGCAAATAAAGTATTATGCGAAAGCTATTTTCTCCCTTAAATGTTCCAAGAGGACCTAAGCGCGAAATTGCTTGGTTACATTCCTCCAAAGAAGAAGTTAAAAATGATGCTGTACATACCTTGCTCAAACACAAACAGAAAGTCAAAAAGGGACAAAGAAGCGACCATTTACGATCATATACGAGAGGAATCAAATCAGTCGTGTTAACCTTTTTCACTTTTCTTTACTAAGATTATAACGGATGATAATAGTTGAAACACATCGAAATTAGTAACATGTGCAACTCTTTACGACCATAGCTACAGTTTTGTTCTAACCTGATGCTATGTTGTTCTTTCAAGGGCTGGAAAAGGTTGGCGGTGTTTGTCTCTCTGTTACCCGGCACACTTTTGTTTTCTCCTTGTTTAGCAATAATCTACATCGCCATGGACCTGCTACGTCAAAAAGCCGTGGGTGAGGTGGCACTGTATGCCTGACGTTACATGATGGGAATGAAATCGAGGCTATCGCTCTGGAATGCAAGAGAATGGCGCTCTGCATGCAGAGGACATACGCGGCCCATTGCTAAGTTGCTCTTTAACATGTTGCCAAGAAACGTGAAAACAAAAATAACAACCCAATTTGACTTTCTCAAGTATATATTTACATTTTTAGACATATTAATATCTCGGACTTTACCTTTAACAGATAATGGGTCAGCTGGCTCAAAATGTGGCGCATGCTATGAACACTTTCGTTTTACGCTGAGAACAGATTTAATACCTAATAAAATAGGAGATTCCATACTTACAACTTTATTAACATCAGCCCCATGTTGCAATAATAACTCAGCGACATCGTACTGTCCCCAGTCACAAGCTACCAGTAAAGCTGTTAAACCATAACGAAACCTTGTATCAACATTAAATTTGTCTATCAAGGCTCGCATGGCAGCTACATCGCCTTTCGCTGCTACAACGTAGAGGAGACATGCATCTCTAGCCAAGAGTGACTGGATGGACAACTCGGTTGCTACGTCAAAGGGCAGAAGCCCATCACGATCTTTCAGTCTCGGATCTCCACCTAGGTTATAAAAGATACACACATCAATTTAAACTGTGCCCATGATGAGTTACAATTCAGTAAAAAAGCACTAACACCAGTAAACCAGCCAAGGTTTACCATAGGTTGCCATGCAGATCGCAACATGTAAATACCTGGCATATATATGGACGGTCTAAGATTGGAACCGACTATTTCTGATTAGGAACTATAAAGTCAACAGTGGCAAAACTAAGGCAATAATTTTTGGGTAGTATAAATACACTGTGCGAAGAGAGAAGTTTCTTATATTTATGTGGTAATTTTAAAAAGCATTTAACTGAACAAATAGAGATCGAAGAAAATATTAGAGATTTTCTTAGATTTTATACAACGATGACGTGCATCTACTGACTCCACTGGTACGCGTCACCCTCTCCTGAAACTTTAAAGGTGGTCTATGAAAGAAACAACTACAGATTCAACTTGCTTAGACTTATGGCGAACAGTCGTCTGTCTGTACGGGCGGTGATGGTACGCCAGACTACTCTGTTAGCCATAGCAGTCTCCAGTTCTGCTACATCAA
>JAAAKL020001721.1:0-29391 GCA_010016065.2 Carybdea cf. marsupialis auct. non (Linnaeus, 1758) | reverse complement strand
CAAAGAGGTGTGCGTAAGCGGCCACACTTTTTGCACCTTGAGACATTCCGATGGACTATATAATCATGTGGATCCAACTTTTCTTCCAGTTCATATCAAAGCATGCTGGCATAGGAAAACAGACCCTGTCATGAATATCGCTGCTTATTTTAATGCATTAGTAAAATGGGCATATAATGTACTGTCAGCTGGGTCCATATCTACAAATATCCTTGATATCAATGCTGTTAAATCTATAGAAATGACCAATACTGGAGGTTGAGAGTGGCCTGGCTTTTTTCAGAACATCACCTATATCATCACAATCCTGCCAAAAACCCTTAGAAGACGGACCTGATCCGATGATATTGTTTGCGAACTAGTACATGGTGCTAATCACTTCAGAGTACCCACTATGCCATTGCATGCATTTTTGCTTTGCGAAGGGGTAACGGAATGTTATTCAGCTCTTAGGGAAAGTGCTTTTCATGAAATATCAGGTTAGAAAACTCTTTCTATCAAGTTATTCTGATTTAAATAGAGGATACAGTTCTGAAACACTTCCAAGTAAATGTGCTTTTTTATCTTCTACTTACTGTATCCTCTATTTAAAGATTCTCTATTGTGGCCTAAGCAACAGCTTACTGTTAACTGTTCAGGCATACAGCATCTTATGACTGGTTTCCACATGAAAATGCAAAAACATTAAAGTGATAGTTTATCTCATCTATAGTAGATAGAAAGGTAAAATCTCCATCCAAATAATGGCAAAAGCAACAACAATGTTTAATTATTTGTAAAAGTGGCTTGATGGTCTAATAAACCATAGACGAGGATTTTTTATTTGATGGCCTAGGAACACAAACATGGACTTTTTCCTTTGGTCAGTCTTATCTGAAATATATGCCAGTTGCAGATAGATAATCTTTGCTATAATGTGATACATTGGAAGAAAATGGAAATTATTGTTCTTTCATATATCATATGTATACAATAGTTGAGATGAATGTTATCATTACAAAGATTTCAAAAGGAGTAATGGCATGCATGTAGCATTATATGTACCCCAATTGCCACTGAAAGTAAACTTAGGCACTTTATTAAAAACAATTGAATGATGTACAAAGCATGATTTGCCAAAAGCTTACTTTTCAAGCCAAAAAATAGCTGTTTACCAAAGTGATCTACAGAATAAATGTTCTTTGCAAATGGCATACGTTTTTTGTTGCCATTAAACACAAGGATACATCATAAAGCTTCATAATTACATAATAAGCTACATAATAGGTAGCATAGCAATCAAATGGTAGTGTGATGAATGTAACAGGGTAAACCTAGGATAACTGTGGTTATTTACTTTTCCTTTTTACCATTGCTTATGCTTCAAGGTTGCTTTCTTGGGGTTCAGAATTGAATCTTCCTTTATCATGTGAGGTGGTTGAGTAACATTTGTAACCCAAGACTTCAGCTTACTTGGAAGCCCCCACTATAATTGTAAAGGACAGTGTTGAAATTGTTATCCCTTATGATTATGACAGTACAACTGATTACTCTTGACGTAAATCATCACAGGCATGGCAGAATCTGAATTACATTCGCTTTTATACTGGGCACAACAGCAGTAAGAAAAATAGCCAGTGGCATATAGTTGTAAACAAATGTATGGATACTTGCATCATCATTGTAACCGGGCATTAGATCATGCTATCTTAAAAGTAAACTAGTGTACTTTCACTTCTTGAGTAATCAAACATGTCGTAAATGTTTTTGCATCACATATTTTTAAAGTGATCTTGCAATGTATAATCAGTTGTGTGACGGACATAACACTCACCAGTCAAAGACAGCATCATTACCAGGTCTGCTTGTAGTTTGGACTTGGTTTCTCATGCAGACAATATTTCGTGAGGAGTTGCAGAGTACCTTGCTGGTATACCTGGATTACCTCATCATGTGTTCAAGGACTATTGAAGAGCATTTCAAACGTTTGGAGGTCACATTCAAGACGCTTGCTGGGCATGGCCTCAAATTCGAGCCAAAGAAGTATTGCCTTTTGTAAAAGAGGGTGAAATATCTTGGCCACATTGTTTGAAAGAATGGGGTTGCAACAGCATCAAAAAGGGTTGTTGCAGTTAGCGACTGACAGTAGCCACAAACTGTGAAGGATGTCAGATTGTTTATTGGGTTTGTCTCCTGTTACCACCAATTCATGGAGGGATTTGCAAAGATTGCTGCCCCACTAAACCAGCTAGTCATGCAAACAAACAACAACGGCCAGAGCCGCCCTACCAAGAACATAGTGGAGAATGAGACCAGTGATTGTGAGACCGCGTTCCAGCATTTGAAAATTTGAAAAGCCTTGACCACAGCCCCAGTCCTGGCCTAAACAACATACAAATTGCCCTTCTTGTTGGAGCAGAGATGTGCATCAGAACTAGCCAGTGAGCAGACTGTCAATATACACTACCATTGTTCCACAGCAGCTGAGAGAACCACTGCTAAAGCATACAGTGAAGATTGCCGGAAATGGCATGGTCCAGACACAGGAGGAGGAGGAAAACAGATTTGCAACAAGCCTACCTAGCAGGGATAAGGATTAATTGCAAAGGTTGCAACAAGAGGATCCACTAAGCAGTCGTTTTATGTACTATCTGCAAAGAAGAGACCAACCTTGTTGGAGAGAAAGTAGTACACGGAAGGAAACTCTTCAGCTGCTTAGACACCTTTCACACCTGACCGTTGCTGATGGCCTGGCGTATCGTTGTTATACTGGTCCAGACCAAGAACCTCGCAAGCTTCTGGTGATCCCGGAAGTCTTACAGTCATGCGTCGTCAAGGCAGTCCATGATCAGTCTGGCCACCAAGGCCCTGAAAGAACATAAACCCTTCTTCTAAGACATGGGTGGTGGACAGGACTAGGTCTTTTAGTTAAAGAGTGGATCACCAATTGTGAACTATGTGTTGTTGGGAAAAAGATCAGACAGCAGTCACTGACATAAAGCACCTGCTCAAGGTCTGCTTTTTGCTGTACGGTGCATCAAAGAGACTAAATTCCGACAGGGGGAGGTCCTTCAAAGCAGAACTTTTTAAAAAGCAGTGCAGCGTTTACAACATCAAGAAGTCTCGCACAGCAGCCTAGCACCCTGTGGGGAATGCCTAGTGTGAACGATATATAGTCAAGCATTGCATGATCTGCTACGCTCACTAACCAAGGACAAGAAACAGCGCTGGCTGGAACACCTTCAGAAGTTGTGTTACTCAACCACCTTACAATCAGGCCTACTAAGACAATAGATTGTTAGAAGACTTGCATAGAAATGTGTACAGAAATCTGTTAAAAATTCAAACTCTAACACTTGTGAATTCCTTTTATGCGTGGAATTCTTAGGTACTCCTTCTAGTGATTGCCCAAAGGCCACATTTCATTCATTTGTGTGTAGCAAGTGCTTTCCCTTGTTAACCTCATGAATAAACGTGACGTGAACACAGCCCGAGGCAGCCGCCCTCTCTAAATCCAAGTTGCAGGAGGGAAATTTCCGTCATTTAAATTTCCTTCTCACCACCATCAGCACCCTAATTTCCTCGTTTCGATGTTAGCTGTGGGTTCTATGCCATGTATTTCATGACTGCTCGTTTGTCTTCCTGAATATTTGAGAAAATTGCACTGATGAAGCTAACAGCGAAACGGGGAAATTTTAGGTTGTTGCAGATGGAAAGAATTCGGGATCGGCATCCTGGATTGTCGACTTAATTATTGCGTTATTTAGTGCAGTAGTTAAGTCCCAGTTTTGGTGCGGAAGATCCTTGGTTCGATCCCTGCCAGCTGTGCATTTCTTGTTTATTGAGTTCTATACTATGTATTTAACGATTGCTAGTGTGTCTGCTTGAGTACTAGCCGTAGGGCATTTTTAGTACGTAGTTTTGTAAATATGTCAGAATAGACTGAGTGATACGTAAGAGAGTCATTGGGTGTACTACAGACCTTGGGCATGTAACACACTACTTTTATTCCCTTGTAGGATTTCGGCCCCAAAGCCAATTTCAAGAAGAAAAAATTGAAGATTGGCAACTTTAATGGACTTCCTTCATGTACAAGATTTTTAGTGGCTAGAATGCACGCCACAGACAAATTGAAAGACTTTGTACCGGTCGAAGTATGCCATTTGGAATATGATGCAAGCCGAGGTTCGTCCATCGACCCACATATTGATGATGAATGGTTGTGGGGTGAGAGACTTGTAACAGTAAACCTGTCCAGTTCATCATTCCTTTGTCTCACTCATGATAATTATCCAAAGACAGTTGTTAAAATTCCTATGCAAGCACGCTCACTGATTATTCTCGAGGACGAAGCAAGACATTTGTGGAAACACTCAATACTACGAGAAGATATAAAACAAGTAAGGATTGCTATTACATTTAGGGAACTGACACCAGCGTTTGAGTGTGGTGGGCAGTATGAAGTGATTGGAAATGAAATTAAAAATATTGCCAAAAGCTATTCGGGAATTCCCCAGTTTATTGCATAGTCGAGGATTCACAGCTTTCTCTCCTTAACTGAAATTTGTAAAGTTCATTTATGCCAGATAATATAATAGGAATTGCACTTTCTTTGCATTAATAATGCTACGGGATGAAGGACTGTTACAACACTTGTCAATGACATTATACACTAATAAATATAGTAAGGATCTTCTTTCTCTCGTGTCTAGAATAAAACGCGGTGTGGAATAATAGGGGAGGAATATAGATGATCTGCAAAAATCTAATAAACCAAAGCTAAAATTCAACTATGAGATCACTATAACAATTGTTCAGAACTGTTAAATTATTAAGAGCACCAGAGTTGACTTCAAAAAAGATTTTGGACAGCAAAAAGTATTCCTTAGAAAATAGTAATTTTTTCCCATGTGATATGTCAGAAATCCGTTCAGAAATAGTAAGCAGATTGTTGTGATAAGAATACTTTTGATGGAAATTTCTCAGGGGAGGTGGGGGTCATGAGTTAGAGACTCAACAGAAAGTCAGAATTCCAAAAGGGTTTTCAGAAATGCCGCATCTCAATATTTAAATAAAAGAGAGATGGTGAGCAGCTTTACAAGGAAAGCCGAAGAAATATCATTGACAGTACATGCCGCTCTTCTTCTTCATCCAGGTGTCGTCTTCTGCGTTCCGGATGGACGCTGCCATAATAAACCATTTTTGTCTGACCGGGGAAGCACGTTTGTATATCTAAAAGTCTGTCCTTTTTCTTTCCTTAATATTGTTGCTCCATTGTGCTCTAGGTCTTCATCTTTCTTTCTTTCTTTCTTTCTTTCTTTCTGTCCATGATGCCTTCAAATATCTCTCTTTAGAGACAGTTCTTCCGCGTAACGGGGCCAAAATAACTCGTCTTCCTATTTTGACAGTCGGGTTGAGATCGTTATTACCACTATGGCCAGAGTAGTCCAGTGTTTGAAGCTCAAAAGATGGGTCATCCTTGAACTGTTTATGCTAAGGCTATATTTGGTACCGTTGGAAGCACTATTTTATGTAGATTTACCTGAATAAAAGCCCCGATAAGTCGGGGGAAAATTTATGGCCCTTAGAGTAAGGGGGCCTAAATCAAGACATTTCACCGAAAGATGTTATTATGACACTACATGCAAAGAGACCATAACATCTTATTCATCTTACCTATGGTATTTGAGTGTGCTCTAATAGTGGAAAAAATAGCAGGAAATGTTCGTAGAAAGGTTTCTTCTTTATTTAATCAGCATGTACGCATATGGAGCGCCATTGGCCGCCACGACCTTAATATTAATGGCTTAGGACTAGAGACACCAAAGAGATAAGGATACATCAAATGTGATCATCAAATACCCGAAAACTTTTAAAACAGACAGTTTTCTGTTAGCAAAAAATGCGATTATTAACCTCTTTCAAAACTTTTTATCAGTGGTCTTTCATTCTGGTTATGACGTTGATCGTGCTTAAGTTTTCTGCCTTGACAATAACGAAGGTTTACGCATTCATACGCATGCGTGCTTGCGCCTGTAAGAGGTCCTTGTGAGGGTAGATGAACTCAAGCACGACTTGCCATTGTCTTACTTGATTGTTTGGTTTTCAGATCGTCAAAATAGCAGATGCTCAAGGAATTGATCGCCTGTCGCGTCGCTTTCAAACTCTTTTTGGATTAGGGAGATCGAAGGAAAATATTGATTTAAGAAGATCTACTAATGCCAGGATTACAAATTAGGACATGGTTTCGAATGTTTCAAAGCTCGTGTTATAAGAAAAGTATCGGTTATGTGGCAATGGAGGTCTTCCTCTGCTTGCCTTGTTTGTTATTGAAACCAAGGACATCCCGGGGAGTGCACACTGTTTTTAACTGATTTACATGTGACATCTACTGTCTTAATAATGTAATTCAAGACACAATCGACGAAGGTATTGGAGATTGTCTCTTCTTGACGATTCAAGTGGATGCAATGACAAATCTCGCGCAGTCAAGTGTCAGAGTACGCTTTGACAAGGGGGCCAATATTGTGGAAGGTTTTGGGGCTTTTCCATTGTGGGTTTTCAAGTGTGCGTTTTTCTAATTAAGTTGTAATGCTTTAATACTGGGATCAAAATTTTGGGCGAGACAATATTTACTGAGTATGGGGCTCCCATACCCCCTACATTAGGGAGGCCGGTGTACTGTAACATATCCAGTCCATCTGCCGCTTCCTATAGTTTTGAAGGATCCTAAAACTTTCTAGAGACCATGCTATCTGCATGGCATTCTTTTATAGGCCGTTGGACATTGTGCATACAATCTTTTGTTGTCACTGTTTTTAGATGATTAATCTGATTTTCATTCAAGTTTGTCTAGATGAAGATAAGACAAGGTTTGGTCAAACGATAGAAATCAGTTTTAGATCAGAATATGTGGATAATTTTTGGACATGGTTTCATGCGCGTCTAAAGAAAAGCTATGTAGATTGCAGTACAGCGGCAGATTCATTATATATAGATAGAGCTAGTAATGCTCAAAGGGATATATCAGATGGGTTTCTAACAATTTTTGGGTCAAAGGCTAAATGACACAATCTGAGGGGGTGGGGTAAGTTTCTTTTTTAATACCCTCCTATGACACACTTCAAGCACGACCTGATTTGATGCCTTCGCTTCGCTATTGAGCGCCAATATGGGGAAATAATGAGAATGTAGTGAATAGGGACTCTCTTCCATAATTTTATGGTAAAACGGATTTATGTAAATGAATATTAAAACTTTGTGAAATACACTCACTTTTACAGCATCAAAACTATAAATTTCACTAAGTTCGAAATGGATGGATAAATCATGTTGGATAGAAAACACTTAGATTATTATCTTGTTGTGCATGAAAGCAAACTTTCAAGCACAGCAACAAGATGTATTACATGCAAGTACTCTATGTTTTCTTACACAGGTTCACTTTTACTCTTCACAACGTTATTTCAGTAACTGGTGAAAAGAAGGAAAATATACCAGACCATTTTAAAGAAACATTTCTCCTCGATATAGGCGTTAGATTTTCCAATGAAACGCCAAAATAGAAAAAATGCCAAAAAGTCTTACTGCGAGTTCAGAAGATCGTTAATTCTAATACTCTAAGTTAAAACGGTTTATCTAAATTGAAATATTAAATAGCCATGGGAAAGTCGATCGACTATCTCACAGACTAGCTAAACTCCATAAGATGCCAATATTGACATAAGTAACCAATTTGATAGAAAACGATGATTGCTTTAAACCAAGGTTCGTAATATATTGCCCCAACATTTTGTTGTGACATAACATGTCAATTTGCAATTTTTATAAACCAGGTCATACTGGAAAAATTTCCTTTCATGCTACGCGTCTACAATTGATTTCAAAGATATTCTGGAGCTCGTCAACCGCTTCCTCGCCTGTTCCTGATGGAATCTCCTGTGGCAAAAGAAGAAGTAATTATTGCATAGTTATTATTTGTTGCCCAAGCAAGTCATTTGATATCTCTCACAGGTATACTTTAACCTGATGTTTTAGCTTAGCCTATCATCAAAGCCCTTCCTTTCCTCCCTCCACAACTCATTACCTTTGGAGAGAAGAAGGCAGCTTGGAAACGGAAAAGGAAAATTGGGGAAAGGCGGGACCTGAAGAGTGAGGTGGGGACTACAGGATAATTCTGTTTAAAATACATTCCAAAATCATTTGTCACTTTAAGTCATGACACAAAATTTGAAGAAGTTGAAGATAAGACTGAATTTTTTAAGCTTCATGTAAGAACTGTTGTTAAAGAAAACAAATAGCGTGAAAGACACTACCTCTGCATTACCGCATGATGCTCCTCGACAGTTGTCACATGACTGAACGCTCTTGAGGTGATTTCGTGGACACGAGCACTAATTGGTTTCACACTGTCCCTTGAACGGTTTACAGTTGCATCTTATGAACTGCAAAAGATCTTCAGGGTCCACCACTGCATCTGTAGTGACTGGTTGCAATCGGAAATATTTCGACTGCCAACGCCATTCCAGCGGATCCATGTCCGACGTTCCAAAGGTCCTCAGGGTCACCGTTTGTGGATGAACGGGCAGACTGTGGAAGTGATCTGCTCTCTTTGTCGAATGAAGCTTTTCAGGTAACACATCACCTCCAGCAGCCATTTCAAGACACGCCTTGTGACTGCGAAGGATTCAATTATATCAATTATCCAAATAACTAAATGCTCCTCGAATCGAATGCTCAATATATTTTTTAATTACTCTTAACTATTACTCTCAAATTCTTGTTAGATTTGTGCGATCGTCCCCAGTGTTTTGTCTTGTCTTTTCGGTCATGGATTAACATCGAAGCATTTTATTATTTTTAACATTGTCTATGGCCCGTACCTTTCCGCATACATGATCACAAACACCCTTTTCCAGCACTGGAGACATCGCCCGGACTTGAATGGCAGCTGCCGATACATTCTGGGAGAGTCTGCAGTTCCTTTGAAGACTAGAGTATATCAAACAGGCTTGAGTCTTTCCTTTTGTATAGATTCCCGACGTTGTATCACATCCGGTACATGCGTGAAGGAAGAGAATATGTTCTCTAGCTGCAAGATGTGCATGTTGCCACGCATTTCTGCTGCTCCGTTATCTGAAAGCTTTCTCCGGTATGAATGTTATGTCAGCCATTGTGGATTCCCAGTGATAGAGAAGAAGAACTGCCATGTCAGTATCATTCGCGAAAACGTTCATACATGACCCAGTAGCTGCCATGTTAACAGCACTTTTTCACATACATGAACTTCTTAATGATCATCTGTCAGAAATGTCTTCAAGACTTCAATTAGCTGCAACTGCTACCGATTTTCTCTTTGATATTCATAATATTTAGTAAAAGTTCCTTTCTCGTACCTGTCGAAGATGATGTAGCAGTTACGATGGTTATTGCGAATAAACTCCTCATATGCCTCGCACAATTCTCTGAAAGTGCATTCATTCGGCCATCTTACTCTGTGCAGCAATGCACCATCACCAAGGGTTAACGTTTTCTTCGCTGGTAAATCATTCGAGGTTTTGAGAAACATATTTTTGAGAGTTGGTTTATTCGGTTTGCGCGTCATGTATCTATCAAACAGAGACATTGGATTTGTTATGAATCGAATATGAAAAAAGAGCAATTCCGTAGGTACAATTCTACCTTTTCGCTTTTTCATTGACTCACTCAAGTACATCTCGTGTAATCCAAATTGGAGTTTGTGGCCGATATCTTTAGGCTGGTTACAGTTTACAGTGCTTGCGGCAATAGCCTTAACTCTGCCTCGTTTTCTGCCGATGCGGAATTGAGACTTTACCACTGCCGCATTTTTCCAAATCTTTCCAATGTCCCTGACCTTCCTGGCTGATTCTATTTTAGGGTTTCAGAAGATGAAACGATCACCTGGGTCAGGCTTGACATGACATCGTGAACTGCAGCGCATTGTGAACAGTTAGCCCCAAGAGACGTCTTACACTTTCTGTGAGTCCTCTGCCACTAGTCAATCACGACTTTTAACAGATCTCGTCATGGTCTATTCTAACATAAGGTCAAATGAACGTCCTACGGAGTAACGATCGCTTCGTCCAATGTCATGGTACCCACTCTCCACAAAACACTGGTACAACCACGGGTGCTCTTCTGGAAGTTTCATCATTTGCTACAGATAGAGCCTACTTCTCTGCGCATAATGCACGTGAGCAGATACTGAGAACAGATATAACGTGCTCCTCACCGCTAACAGATGGAGATGCCAATTCCTTGTGCGGTGCAATATATTGAAATTAATGTATCCACAGTTTGGCTGTTTGGTATTTCCCCTTAAAGATCTTCCTTCAGTATCTCCAGGTTCTTCTGAAAATCTATTGATGACGGTTGTTAAATGTCTGGTTCCAGAAAGTTTCAATATGCATTCTCAACAGAAAGCTTTGATTCTGCCTCCACTGGTTCTTCTGGAGAGTCGCTAATCATTGAAAACAGCATGGTCAATAGTGGTGACTCGATTAGAAAGTGCCCTCCTAGTGCTCGTGTAAGTGTCTTCCTGGACATAATATGAGGAACAGCATTCTTAGCATACACCGCTGCCAGCATTTCCTCAAAGCCAGAATGAGTCATCATGTCTATTCTACCCCTGGAGCTCGAAAGGGTGTGAAATACATCTTGGCGACAAAATATGTTCTGTTTTTTTCATGGTGATGCATATTGCCTTGAACTACAACGGCTTGTCTAATGTATTGCACGGGCTAACTAGATTAAGTTTCTATGGCAGCTTGTGTAGGAACAGAAGCGTCGAGTAGATGAAGATTTCATCAGACGGTTGGAGGTCAATTATGGGAAGCAGAAATACATTTGACTTCGGAATTGGCTATCTTGTGCAGAAAGAAGCATGCTGAATAACGCCAGACATACTTGGCCGTGGCCTATGTATGGAGCTACAGAGGGCTGCTAAATGCCACAGTAAATCATAGGACAGCTCAATGGGCACCTTCAATAATTCAATAAGATCAACAGCTTTCTTTCTCTCCCTGAGACTCCCAGAGCGGAAAGATGACCAGCAAAAATGACCACGCCATGAAAAGTTCCTTTACCATCAATAGTTGCCAAGTTATGATCAACAATTTTGGTAGGCAAAATATCAGACTAATACAAACCGCGTCAGAATATGATTTGAAGGTGAATGAGCCCTAATTAATGGCATGGACTACATGCATGCAGTATTTTTCGTGTAAATTTTTTGATTTAGGGCCATTTACTCAAAGGACCAGAAAACATTTTCCCCAAGTGAGCTTGTTGGGGCTTTTATTTTATTCTTGTAAATCTACATAAAATAGTATGGTACCAAATATAGCTCTAGCAGACTTCGAGGTTCGATCTTCCAGCCCCCAAACTAATTTTTATCCATCTCGTTGGCCATGCATTCTGTCCAACTGCCCTGTTCGTCCCTTTATTTTATTTTGTTCAATAACATGTTCTACCTAGAAGGTCCATGGTTGACTCTTTTCAAAAACTTTCAACGCCTTAACGGTGATAAACCTCGAACCTTTTTGGTCTGTCTGGTTTGTCTAATTAAGTATTTACATCCATACTTGACTTATGAATATTATTTTAGAGTGGTTTTGCTGTGTGACAATGATCAGTAAACATTTTAGCTCGGGGGAGCTACTACTTATACCGGATTCTAATAACTTCCTCAGCGCAAGCAGGAGCTTAAACATCAGAATTGAAGCGTTGCAAGGAATGAATTAAGCCGCCGGCAGCAGGATCCGAATTAACTCCTTATGGGTCTCGATAGGGCAACTCGAAATTACTCACAAAAAAGATGACCTAATGATAACATTCATCACATGCACATGTTCATCTACCTTGTTTTCTGGTGAATAAAATTCCCCTCAAAAGAGTTTACGTTAGAACTGAGTTGGTTCCCACTAAGCAGGTACGCTCTTGCTTCAATGTATGGCCCTGGTCGTACTGGAAATATGTGTAAAGCATCTTCAGTATTTCTTTTAAATCTTAATCGGTGTATGTGTACATGCTAAGTGTATATACTTCAGTAGATTATGCCATAAGAAAGTATTTGGACAATCAGATACAACATGTTGAATGGTTTGTAACTGAATGCAGGAGAATCACAGACTGGTTTCATCTTTAGCCGTACGTTTTCGTGGTAGGTAGTGTATTTATATTTAAATATCGACATGTGAAATTGTAAATGTTTATTTTCAAGTTAAGAAGTGTTACTACAATTGATCTTTGTTTTTGTTAAGCCTTGTTCAAAACATGAGCTAGATGGGCATGGTGTTTCGAAAGAGCCTGAGAAACCTTTGACAAATCCTTTTTGGATGGAAGTTTCGACTAATTTACTACTTAGAAAATACGAATATATGCGATTTCTGATAACAAATGTAAACGTTTTTTGAGGTACTAACTCAAGAGTAATTGAGTAAAAATTAGCTGGTAAAGTTGGACTTTTCTTATGGATCAAAACCATGACGGCTCTTTTTAGAATCCTAAGGTATAATACCACCTTTCCAACTCTAAGCAATGTCAGCGATGTTATTCAGATCTATGATTTGATCATAGATCTGAATAAATAACTCAGAATAATTTATTCAGATCTATGATGTGATTGAATGAGCTGCGAATAAGACGTTAGATCCGAAGGACATCAAACTGTGGATCTCGAATCACCGAGCTGCAGGAAATTCTTCGGGCGATTCCCGCAGCTTGTAATCTGGTATCAAGATGGACTTTAAAAAGATCCCCCGCAGCTGAGGACACAATTTTCCCTTCAGCTAACTGCGGCGAAATCACACGGATGTGATGAACACGTGCCTTATGCCTGTTTTTAAAGGGAAAGTCCGGGATATCGAAAAATATGTCTAAGATGGTAAATATATACCCGAGAAACTCAGATTCGTTATTTTTGCCGTCATAGTTCTTGGTAACATGTTAAAAAGCAACATATGTTAGAAATCAGCCGCGCATGCCCTCTCTATGCAGAGCTCCATTCTCGTCTGCAGACTCAGTGGATATGACATCACCTTGTCAAGCCAAAACTTTTCAGTGATAGCCCACACGTTAATCTTCCTAGTTTACATTTTATGATTACACTCCCTCAGGAAAAGTAACATGAGCTTTCGGTATGCCATGGCGTCAAGCTGTCACTTGTGACTAGTTGACAGGGTTGCATAAGATGAGTTATTTTTATATCCCCGACCCTAAATCGCCTGAAACACGACAAGTCGATGGACGAAGCCGAGAGAAATAGAATCAGTGTTTGGTTTAGGATCATAGGCTGTGGATGGAGCATGAGTTCTTTCAAGTTCTTTAGAGATAAAATACTGTGCGAAAGACATTTTCTCCCGATCATGTTCCAAAAGGAATTAACAGCAAAATTGCTTAGTTACGAGCCTCTAAGGAAGATGTTAAGAGATGATGCTATACCTACCTTATTCAAAAGTAAACAGGAAGGCAAATAAGCAAACAGCGACCACAGAGATACGATAGGATTCAAGTGCGTCTTGCCAGCCTTTTCCAATTTTTCTTACCAAAATTATAATGTATGAAACACATTAAGTTTAAAAACAGAGAGTCTTCTGAGCTGCTCTGTGTTGATATTGATTAAATCGTGGCTGGCGTGACAGAAATATTCCTCGAGAAGTTCCGTCTGCGGAGTGTTGAGGCCGAAGTTACACTAGACCGAATCACCAGCATATCGGATTACTTTTCACCCCGCTGCGATAGCCACTAAGCCGATGTAAGGAACGAATTTGTTACACTATGCTGGATTGAGTTGCAATGTGGGGCCCCGACGCTTCAAGTGAACATTTTGCTCAAAAATTACTGTGGGTAAACAAAACTGGAACCTTCGAGGCAGTGACCAGGGAGAGGATTGCAGCAAAAATTCAGAGACTTCGTAATTTTTTTAACAAGGCCGTTGACAAAGGAGGAGGAAGTGATGACGGGAGGATAGAATTGACGTTTTATGATTTCTTCAAAGCTATTTGGGCTAGCTCACCGTCAACCGAAAGTATCGAAGGCAAGTTATTTTTGTTGTCTAAAACAACCATTTATAGGCCGTAATGGCATATTGAAGTAGCTGTGGTAAGAGCCGGGTTGGGTTTAGGGGAATTTGTCAAGTACTCTGTTGTTTGAAAAAGACGGGGTTTATCCCCGGCTGTTTGGCTTTTCTCGTTCAACCTGCCCAGCCTTGCACCAGATGACTTTTTCGAGATAACTTTCCCGCCCTAAACCTCCCCTTTACCTCACACTATCGGCTAAATACAAGTCAATGTTCTCTTACAAAGATTGCTCTTTACTGGTAGCGATTTCACATGATGGCTACAATAATAACGGTAACACCTTTCTGTCCTATTTTAATCATCTGGAATGACTTCAGAATCAACAGAAGCGTTCAGTGCTTCAACGAGGACTTACATTTTGTAAAATCAAAGTTTATATCTTTGTTTGAAGCTCACCCATTTCCCCAACCTCCCCGTCTCTTTAAAACATAATTGGAAGAAATAAAGCGTTGTAGCATCGAGTGTGTACTGCCTTCATTCTTCTTATCCGCTTATTGGACTTAGCGATGTGTGGTGCACGTTTTCGCAATGAAACTTCGTCAACACGAGTAACTGACACGATCGGTCAAACTCTCTCTTGACATCCTGAAATTTCGGTTCCACTACTCTGGTAAGGCAGTATCGTTCTTGAAATTATCCTACTAGCCTAAGCATCGTCGAAAATCCAGAATCGGCTAAGGGCTTTGGCAATCCTTGAATGAATCCAAGTACGAGTTCTCCTTGTAGATGAAAGGTTTAGCAGCTGTGAAAACATTCTGGGTCGTGCAAGATAGTTCATGGTTGTCAACTGAAACTGCTGAAACGCAGCTTGCAGAGCAGCAGAAAGTCCAGCAAGATCAAATGTGAGCTTCTCAATAAAACAGTTGCCTGCTATTCTATAAACAACCTGTGCAAATTGAGAGAAATGCTAGTACGATGCAAAAATTCTGCTATCTTCTTGTTCACCGCAGCTCTGGTCACGAGCAAAGGTGTGAAAAGTGATATCGGATTCAATTCATACCACTTCCATAGCGGAGTGACTTTGTATCGGATTCAGGGCTTCATAGGATATCGGATTGCGTCGTTGTAGTGTAACAAATCACCAATCCGGTATGAAAAGTAATCCAATATGCCAGTAATGCGGTATAGTGTATAGCAGTAGCACTAGTCTTACCTCGCAATGCGTAAGCAGTCAATCGATGGCACTGTGGAAGCAGCTTTCAACTACGGCGGTCTTCTGGCCTTTTCTTTTTGTTGTAAAAGGGAGTATAAGATGAAGTAGATTTAGTAGTAGAGCCTAGGGGAAGAATTTATCATAAAAACACAGAGACAATCAATGAGTGGCGATGTGAACTGTTGGTCTCGTTTACTGGGCATACAGCGCTTGACATTTGTAGTGACACAAACTATGCAGATTATGGATATCTATCTGTTGACATGAAAAACAATCGGGTTGTTAGGAGATGTGCACATAACTAGCTTCTTGGCCTTCATCCTCCATAAGATACACGTGTAGGGAAAATTTGTCGGAGGGAGCCGACCAGGAATCTCTACCAGAATTTCTTGTTTCTAGCGTCATTTTGTACGCATTTTCATTCTGGTCGTCAACTGTCACAGAAAAGGTGTAACGTTCTTTGGATTGAAAAAGATAGACAGGAGTTCTCGTATTTAGAACTCAGTGAAAGCAACCAATCTGGTTAGTGAGTACACTACTTTTTCGGCGCATACACTTCAAAAGTTTATGTATAGTATGGTGAGAAGTGACTGAAAATAAGTTCTTACACAGCTTTCTCAACTAACCACAAAGACCTCGTGTCTTTGGCGAATTGCAGCGTCGTTGTCTACTCATTTTCTTGCCTGTGTAAGGCTGACTATGTCAGCCGTGCGACTTTTAGGTTAGTTGACTGAATTAAGCACCTTCCTCTTTTCGCAAAGCATCAGCTTCTACAGGGAAACAATCATCACGGATTTCAAAAACCAAAAACACTACTAAGCATTGTGACTCTGCCATAGGGCAGCACTTGCTACAGAGACTGTGCGAAAATGTGCACTAATGACTTCCTCCGTCTTAAAGGTAAAGCTGGGTTTGCATTTTTCTTGGCAGTTCTAGAATCTGTCCGCACGAAAGCAAAAAAAGCGTTGCTTTGTAGACAAAAAGAATTTGTCTTTTCATTGGGCTTTTTCGATTAACCATTCAATTTCACGCACACTGATTGGTCAAAACAACACCATCCTGGCAATCAGGGTTTCTGATTGCCTATTTTGAAAACACAGTTGGTAATAAGTTTTCATTCATTCCCTTTTCATTTTCATATTCTGACGATTTTGTACTGTGACGAGTGTCAGACGAAAAAAGCTTTTAAGTACTAAAATGAATTCGCTACTTCGTGCATTTTTATTGTTCTGTACCATCAACAAACGTTTGGAATACTCTTTTCCATACGATCGAGTGGAAATAACAAATGAGATATCCTTTACTCTTTCATCCTCTACCTTATTGCATTAACAGAATTGCTTGAGAAACCCTATATTTAAGATGGAAGCCTTGTACAATTATGAGGTAGTTACCTGTGTTCTGATCTCCAGAGCTTTTAAGACCTAAAATAAATTCGTGGGAGAATTTAGTGGACTTGATAATGTAGTTCAGCTACCTTTGCTTACCAACTTCATCAGTACAGATGTTACTTAAGGTCTGTTTACAGTTGAAATGCTTCGGCTATTGCTTCTGATATTTGATGAACAACGCGTTTTCAATTCGTCATCGATATATGAACCATACTGTGATTTTGTAAAACGTCTGACCACAAGAGAGAGGTGTTCACGATTTCAGGTCCTCAATCTGGTAAGCACTAGCGTTTTGAGGATCTGAGATAATATCTTATACATCATGTCATTTCTCGATCTGTTTCACTACTTTTCATCTGTTGTGGTGCTACACAGCACCGCTTGTAGAGATGCGAGTGGTCAGTTCCTACTTTTAAACAAGAAAGGTAAATCACAGAAGTATTCTTCTGTTTCAAGTTCGCTTTTGAGTAGACTCGTACCACAACTGTCGTTTCCAATTGACCATACTGGCGCATTAGAAGGTCTAAAAGACTTTAACATACGTCTTTTCCGTTTGCTGTCATTCCCAGAGAAATCGGTAGACATAGAGAGATACAGAGTGTAAGTAGCCACGCTTAAGCAGAAGAAGGGAAAACCATCGACATCTGCTCTTCGTGGTAGGTCCTTCCCAGCTGTCTAGGGAATGGTACATTTGGTGAACGTTTTATCATCATTATTTGTATTCGTATTCATTTATCATTTTCCCCGTGCTTTTCCTTTCTTTTCAGTTATGTACGGATTTTCCTGCCTATTCATCTTTGATTGATCGGTCTGCTTTCCAATTTTCTTTGGCTCATCCACACTCTTGTGCTTGTATTGTATGCCCATCTCTTTTGTTGTCATACCGCTCATTTGTAATCTGCTCCTCCCCAACTCTTTTAGCTAGGGTCTCAACAATTGCATACCCTCGTTGGAATGTACCATGTTACAGTTCCCGTTTAAACAATAAGTCATATTGCAAGTGCTAAACTGTAATAGACGAAACGTTGGCTGAAATATAGTTCCCTTTTGAGGTATTATTTTTTATCTTTTTGTTTCCTTCCTAAGATTGATAGAAAATCATTTAGTGTAGTAGAAATTTCACTCTAGAAGAGCTTTAGGTAAGCCAGTAAGTGATATTCAATCAACAACTGCAGTCGATAACGGACAATAGGTCAACTATTTTGTTTAATGTACGTTTGAGAAATGCTAATGTCGTTTGAAAATTTCTCTCAGTTGATACTTTAGGGATGTCAGTGACACTCAGGATGAAATATCGTATTAGCGTGTTCTAATTAAGTTCGTTTACTTCTGGAAACCTCAAGACACAAAAAGATGAAATGTGAGGACCAGTATTCGGGGAAAGTAACACAATTTGTGCCTCGTAATTCATAGCCATGTTAAGTAGACCGTGTAGTAAAACTGAGTCAAAATCAACATTTTGCATTTGATTGATATTAAGGATGTTCTTAACTAGACACCAGCCAAAGCTGGTTGTCCGATATCATCGCAAAAACACACCTGCAGTCAATGCCTATATCATATTGTTCATAGCAATGCTCCAGACGTTGAAGCATATCTTCCTTCACTATTTGAATCTGTGTTGAATCCTTTTTTCTGTTGATGGTTTAGACAACAATATTAGGCTGTAAAGAATCGGCTTTCTTTCTTTGAACAGAGTGACCGAAAGAGCGGCAAGATGAAAAGAAAACAATGAGTTTTTTAACACGCCACCTTAATTCCGTTAATTCTCAGTCTTACAAGAGTTGTATTACTTTGAAAATGAGAGTTTATACCCTGTCTACGTTTCAGTGTGTTGTTATGATGCAAGTAGTTTGCCGGTTGGCATTGTAATCACGAGGTGAAAATGGGAACGCACTCTTTTTATAGATGTATTGACAGAGTGCTAAATGTATTTGGAAATTGGAAAGATAGTTAATGCTGAAGTGACATTGTCTGATGAATTGCAAATTCAGAAAGTTTATTATCGACTTGTAACATATCTATCATTGATGGTGAAAGGAAATATGATCAATGAATACGGCGCCAATATGATCATGGAGCATGCTTAGTCGAACGCTGTTTGCATTAGGATAATTGCGTATCTTGTTTTTCAGTAAAACTGCGTATCTGAGTTCTAAACTTCTATTATTATATATTTGACACCGAAATTATGACGAAGTTGTCGAACCAGCCTTCATCATCCAATAACAATATTTCTTTTAAAAATCATACTTCTTCCCAAAGATCCATACAACGTCGGTACTTTAGTTGCCTAAAACACGCAAGAAATTTCTTATGACCCTTGTTATTTCAACTGACCTCTTTTAAATCTATTCAGAGTCTAGCCCATTATACTGCATAAGTCCCTCTGAAAATATTAACATATACATCGAACTTATGCTGATATCTGTGTTAATGTGCTGATATCTATGTTTCGCTCTAGATTTTGTTTTTGAAGTGCAGAATACAATAATCGGCACCCTTTCGGGAGGGCTCCATCTTGTTCATGAACTCAAAAATTATTTTCAAATCATTTGCAGATCAAGTTACCGCACCGCCATTTCACAGTTATAACGGAACAGCAGCCCCTTACTTTCTTTGCCATACCTATGTACATATTTTTCAAATTATCAATCTCAAATTGAGGCTTGTCAATTAACATTTATCACAGGCAAATGAGTGTGGATCGGCTCTTTCCTTTAGAGTGAGGACGGTCATATTTTGGCCGTTTTGATTTGATGTGAACCATTTTCAAGTTGGTTGAGTTTTGTGTAGAAGAAGATCATTTTTCACATTTTGACAATCTGCAAAGTAACGTTAAGCACCGTATAAATAACAGCTTGTATCGGATACAGCAACGAACATCTAATCGAGTTAATGATACAATCTACCTTTTTAAATCCACGACCATTTACGTAAGTTGTAGTGTCAACATCATGAGTCCTAAAGGTAAGGTAGGATGGTTTACAATATACTGAAGATAATCTGAGGGTCTATGAGGTGATCGATTGTGTGTTTATGGTAACGGTATCCCCTGGTGAAATAAATTTTCTATTCTTGAATAAATTACTTTCCATCAATGGTAATCTCTTACGGATAAACTTGGGGTACGACTGTTGCCTATCAACGATCTCTCGTGGAGATTCCTTAGAGTTTCAATACGGGACTGTTCAAAGCCTCCTTTACAAGAGGAGGATAGCAAGGGTGTTCTTCAGAATAATCGGCTTTCTGTTATGCGGGCTCTCCACAACCTCTTTAGTTATTGTTAAAGTAGCTTTGACGTTAGGAATAGTAACTAAAAGTACTTGGATACTTTCAGGGGGCCACTCCCAAGCAAGGGGATTTGAAACACAGTGATAGTTTCTTTGTAAATTAGGGATTACAAAAGGATGCTATGGCAGAGATTTGTAATCTGACATCATAACCCAAATCTATTCAAGAGCACGTCGTTGCTCATCGATAACTAATAAAAAAGGAACATCTTCCTCAGTATCTCAATCAGAGGAGCCCAAGGAGAAGTGGGTTTGACAATGAAAACAAGTAAGCAGAGAAAACCCATCAATCATAACATACACATGACAACACACAGCAATCTACGTATAGAAGACCTTTCAAAGTAGAAAAAGCAGAAACTAAAAATACTATCTCAACTTCAAGTCCTCATGGTTTTTGTAAATAATTTTTACTCCTTGTGGACGTTTTAAAGTATAGTAAGAAAGATAAGAAGTTGTTCTAACTTGAAGAATCCATTGCAGTAGAAAGGAATAAAGAACTACCGAGTAATTGTTTCCTCTCGCGATCATATAAGGTTCATATATCTACAATAAAAGTAGAGGAACGTCAACATACTTGCTACGATCAATTCCAGAGAAACGTTGATGTTTTCTAACGTAAGCATGCATACACCCATTCCATTGTCACATCAGATACAGTTGAATAAAGCCAAATTCAGACTTCTTATAAAAAAATGACAGATCCTTTCGTTTGAAAGCATCCATAAATTTACTATAGAAGCTTGATTCCATATGTTCACAGAGCAAATCTAAGATACGACAATTCATTTTGCAGTATTGAACTTTCAAGTTTTCTTTTCAAATGGAAATTTACATAAATGGCATACTTTCCCCGGCATACACTATTTCTCGACTACCGAGATAACAGAGGATCTTTCACTTGTCAAAAGTTTTGACGATATCGAATGAGCAAGAAACCTCATGATCAGTTATCGCTTGGATTATGATCCCCTCTAATCACTTCCCCCGCAATTGAACGGCTAATTGAGTATATCTAGTTATGACATGGATGCATCTGGTCCGTCTCATCTTATCACCTTCCTGACAAAACAAGGTTGTGATCGTTTGTCAACAGTGCAAAATGTGCAACGTTCTTTTTGTTCAGCAACAGCAAGGCAAGGTACGCAACCTCATGCGTCAATCTTGAACAATGAAACTACACAACTGACTGAAACAGGATAAATGGGGTTTAACGAACAAGAATACAGATGTCACAACAAGGGAGGCTAAGTATGTTTCTTGAGTTTTCTTCAATCGAGTCGTTTGCAGTTCACTAGTAAGGAAAGTGGCCAACCTTCTCAAACTGGGGGTTTGTACCTCAAGAAATCACACTCCGTTTTCAAACAGTTTACACTTGCAAAATTTACGGTCACAATTATTTCTGATTCTATCTATAGCAGGAGAAGTCTAAAATTACAGTAAGATACTGTTGTTTCTTACATTCACTTCCAAAACAATTCTATCTACTGATGACAACAATTCAGTCCACAATAACAAGATTCATGATTTCAGACTAGCGTAAAGGCACCCTTAAAAACAAAGGACAGCTTTAACGTCAGATTTGGACAAATAACGAAACTTACTTTTCAGAGAAGTGGGGGCATGCCCCCAGTCCACCCCTGGTCACGCCCCTGAGTTCAGACGAACTCTATTTTTTACATTCCACGGCTCAAACGAATCGTGGATTTTCTCAAGTGCCCACCCTCATGCATAATCGATTAGTAATCGATTCCTGAGTATATTGAGGGGCCGAGTATGTGCACGTGATTTAAAAGTTAGAATAGAAAGCTAGCTATTACATTAATGTTGTCTTATTACGAAAGAATCAACTGTAACATTAGGAAGTGATTTATCATTAGTAATATATCCTGTAATAATATAGACAAATATTTATATAGTATACACAGTCACTAGATTGCTTGTGTTTGCGGAAGTAAGTGACAGTTATTCAGACTGGTTTTTCTTCCCTCTTTTTCTGCCGAAAGGGTTGACTTGACATTATGATCCATGGACATAGGGTAGCGCCTTCAACTTGAGTCTTGTATTAAAAACGGCCTGTTGGTAACGACTCAACGCAAATCTACAGCGTGTACACATTGTGGATTAAGTTTGACACATGAGAACAGGGGAAATATCACTTACAAGTTACAATCATCTATTGAGTACCACATCAAGAACGTCAGAGAACCATACATAAAATATCAACGTAGTCTCCTCCGAAAAACGTAATAGCTAGCATCCCTCTGATTGTATTCTTAATATAGACTCCTCAAAGGACATCTAACTAATGGCTGACAGTGCACATAACTATTGATATCATTTGTGCGACTGGCGAGCACTAGGTAATACTTCGTATTACTTTAAGAGCAGAGTAAACCGGAAGGTTGGAACTGCACATATCAAGGCGATTCAAAGTTTAACCAAGACGTTCTACTGGTGGTGTTTAACCTTTCCCCACATTTACACCCCTTTGAAATCAACAACTAGCAACTGGCTTTCAGGCCAGCAATCGGTTCTTGCAGCCTCTTCCAGAAATGATAGATGTCAATATCGATGTTATGTAAAAATACAAAAAATCATGTTTTTTTAATTGCCATTTACAAAAGTGACCAAAAATCATGCAGTACAACTATTTAGATTTCTTCAATTGAACCAAAAATAGAATTCACGCGTCCATTAAGGTGAAAAGGCAGATGCACTCGCTTTGAACCGTTTTCGTAATCCTAGGGGATCAATAGCATCTCTTATTGAGAAAAAAGAGCTAACAGAAATTTGTTAAACTTAAAGGTAACCGAAACTGAGAGCGTTAATTGCTAGAACATCAATTAAAGGTGCATTTGACCTAAAGGTGACCATACATACTAGGGCCTTGGATGTGGTTGTGAGAAGTCGTCATAAGATTCGTAAGAAAAAGTGTAAATTGATAAATCCAAACAGAGAGAGGACAGGGAAGAGATCTTATTTAATGAATGTATTTAATGAATCCATAAGTATTGTGTTTGCCAACATTCATAATTGTTTGCCAATATTTGATAAACAAAAGTTAGCAGTATCTAGTGAACATACGTACATCAGGTAAACTGAATATGCCGAGCCTGAGGTATACAAAGCAGGCACTTGGGCAGAATGAATAACCTTCTGTTGCAGAACTACGACAATGCTGTGAAACTTGATATACCTTGTGCAGGTGAGAAAGGGATTTACTTCACGGATAAGCGTTGGGTAATGCCATCTTAGGGTCTGGGAGGGTAGTCGTATTTGAACGAGACTATCGTACACATCAGGTTATTTGGTTGATCGTACTCCAAATATACATATGACACTTCGTAAGAAACAGAATGAATATCTAAATTCTCAAATAAAATTAATTCTTCATTCTATTTATAACCTTAGTTGCCCGGTCAATAGTACATAATTTCTGTAACCAATTTCTGCATTCATCATTATAACATTACCTTTATGTATATGTACAGCAAATCAGGTACGTAGCCAAAGGGAGAAGGGAGGGTGAATACTCATCTAAAGTTACAACTTGCCCCTATCTCTTTGGCTAAAAAGAAAAAAACTGTTCTCTTATTTTTATGATCGACACAAGTTTGCCTCCGCCCCGCCCCGCCCCATCCCAAAGTTTACCCTCTGAATACTAGGATCCAGGCTACGCCCCTGAAGTAAATACTCACTGCAAAATTTCTCGCGATTTCAAACAGGTAAATGAGAAGTACCACAAAGACCTTGAATAGAATTATGTTATGGTCCTTCACACTAGATAGAAATACTAAATATATTTCAAACTATGATACTCCTTATATTTACAAGTAAAAGGGATCACTTAAAATCACAGGTCGCATCGCTGGAATAAAAGTCTTGATGCAAACGCAAGTTACATATATTGATGCATATCAATTTTCTCCCTTATTTCCGAATGCAAAGCCAAATTGCAAGAGACAATTATACAGGATCTGTTTCTAAAGCCATGGCTAATACCATACACTAGTAGTCTTCAAGCCTCTTTTCCAGATGAACTGCTTTCCTTTGTAATGAAGAGATAACATACTTTGACAACTCATCACATCAGTTTACCTCCTTTCTCTCTTGTTGCCGCGGCCATTTGTAAGGAAAACACATTTCGTCTCCTTTTCTTGCAGTCATGACCTCTGCAGTCTAACGATGAGCCGCAGGACTTGTTTCCTGAGGAAGAAGAATGCTTGCCTTCACCCTGAGATTCATCTGAAGAAAACTGCGACCGGATAGATGATGCTTTTGTACAACTTGGGCTGCTGACAGGATCTGGTGAAGTAGGTTCATACGACAGATGAGGTGGTATCATTTGTGGTCGTTCTCTCACATATTTGGGGTTGCTTACTTTGCGTGGATGTCTAAAATTTGGACTCGGGAGGTCCGATGAACTGATAGATTCCGTGTCATAATTTTGTCTATTTGCAAACATCATAAAGTTTGGAGATAGGCTATGTCGTTTGGACGTTCTTACTTTCTCTGGTGATTTCCGCCGATTTTTGGCGCGAATCGCTTGTGTAGCTTCTCGAAGAGAGACTTTTCGAGCCTCCTTTGACCTGTTGATTTGATGCTGATACCCCGTAGTGGCAATTTTTAGACCAAATTCCCCATCAGATGGCCCAGATATATCTGTTTCTTCGCAGTCGGAACAAGGGCACGCACACTCATCATCAGAGCATGGGAAAGTTGAAACATCCGTTCCAAGTGAACATATTTCACAGTCATGAGGGTCAAATGGTCTAGGCATACCCTCCGTGTAAGAGAACTGTCTCAAGCTCATTGGGTACCTGTATGTAAATAAAGAGGAGCTCCTATCGCTTTTGATCGTTACAGTATCAGACGAGTCATCTGCGTCCCTTGGTGCCATGGTCAGTGGCGGCCTTGTCATATTTGTACCCTGAGTTTTAATATTTTGCTCTTTGTCTTTGGCTACGTATGGCTCTTTCTGATCCTTCAAGGCAGATCTCGATTCACTCACAGTCTTAAGGTTGCTCTGAACGTTCTGAAGCTCCACTTTCAACTCGCGAACAACTGACTGTAGATAGAAGTTTTCTTTTTCTTTATGTTTTAACTGCTTTTTTAACTTTGAATCCACTCTTCCTGATCTGATTTCATCTTTAGACGCTTTAACCTCTGGCGAAACTGGTGTATAGACAGTTCCATCATCTACATTACAAAATTGGGCTTTCATGGCTTGAACCACATGTTCTTTAACAACATAAACATGTTCCTTAGGGTTAGCATTTGAATCTGTGTCGCGTGAAAGACTTGTCAGACCTGAGTCTGATTCATGCTCATTGTCACAAAGATACTTTGTCACTCCCTCTATCCTATTTTGAAGTGTCCTGATACGATCTTCATTAACAGTATGGACATTCTTAATGTCTTCTAGGTTCTGACGTAGCCGCTTCACTTCCCCTCGTTTTCTTTCAAGTGTCGAGACCGCTTCCTCTTTATCGAAGTCGTGACCCAAATCTCCATTTTCGTGCTGCTTTAAAAGATGATTCAGGCGAGCAACTTCCTCCTCCTTATCTCTTAGTAATTTCGAAGTTACTTCATAGTTGGAGATGATATAAGCTAACTCATTTTCAAGTTCCTTGCTGGATACAGTTAATCTTGCAACATCAGAGCGTAGGTTCTCCAGATTCATATCACGATCTTGAATACCATCTATTAGAGCGTTCTTCTCTGATCTAAGTTGCTCTAATTCAGTTTCTAGTATCTTTAAAAGTTCTTCCTTCTGATTTAATGACTCATGCAGTTCATCCATACTACACTGGCGGTCCGCATTTTGTCGCATTCCTTTATTATTTTCGTCACGGTCAAACCTAAGGTCGTGAACACTTCCTGCCCGTACGTATTCAGCTCCTATCATAAGTGTCCGTAATCTCTTTGTTACAGCATCTACAGATTGATTCATACGACGAAGAATCTTAAGCATTTCTCTTTGTTCGGCATCTACAAGGAATAAGTTTTCATCTGGTACAAAATCACATTGCCCCTTAGCCTTAACCATTTCAAGAGTGGCTATCGATGCCTGTAGAGTTTGTTCATTAGCTCTCAATGTCTCCCTGACAAATGTTATCAGGTCTTCGGTGGAATACAGCTCTTCCGAATTGTTTTTGACTTGCCCGACCTTTCGTTGAAACATGATTACACATTCTTTCCCTGACAAGTTTTCCATAATAACATCCATCTGTCTTGTGGCAGCCACAGTGTACTTGACAATCATATCTTTTAACTGCTTAAGTTTTACATTCTCATTGAGGCAGGCTTCTCGGTCTTTGTGAAGCACTTCAAACTGATATTTGGTATCTTCGAGTTTTTCTTGGAGGACTTTCTTTCCTTCCAGCTGTTCTTCTATTTCCTTTTCCTTTTGTGTTAAAGCGTCCTTTGTATTTCGAAGTAATGTTTGTATCTGCAATGCAATGGACTTACTTTTCCTTTGAAGAGAATTTTCTGGGTCATCGTTGTCTTCTGTTACTAAGTCCTCTGCCATACATTTCTCAGTGTTTTCTTTTACAGTACTAAACTCCTCCACTATTCCTTTCATAAATTCACGCCATTCGGACAGTTCGTCTATAGATCGTTTGCTAATATCTTCTTGAAAAATACCATCTGGTGTAGTACTAGGAAGAGATGCTGTGTGGCTTTTCATTTCCTTCACTTCTTTTCGAAGTCTTGATATTTTTCCTCTTAACGCTGTTTCAACATTCTTCTTGTTTTTGAGCTTTAGCAGAAGAGTTCTTTCTTTCTGTTCTGAAAGCGATATCTTCCTTATTTTTGGACACGTTTCCTCTGTGCAACATGCTTCCCCTGTGTTTTCTTTTCCATTTTCCGCAGATGCTCGCTTCATGTTTGCAATGTCACGCTCTAGTTTTTCACAATAACAAGTGACCTCTTTCACGTTTGCTAAGATATTACGCATGTTTGCAGATTGCTCGTAAATTGATGGAGACGAAGATTCTCCTTGATCATCACAAGCAGTGTTGTAACTGCTGCTCAAGAAGCGCTTTAGCACTTGCGTTATTCTTAGTACCTCTTCTTCCGTTGACTCCTTGTACTGCTGAAATGATCTAATCGACTTTAACAGTGTCTCAAAACTGTTTTCGAGTACTTCGGGAAGTTCTTTTTCAAGTTGAGAGGCAATATCATCCATCTCGAAATTTATTCCGGAAAATTCAGCAAGTTTCTGTACGATATTATTGTTTGCCTTTCTGAGTATAGTGGAAAGCAACTCCTTGCGTTGCCGCAATAATTGCCTGAGATACAGATCAACATCTGAAAGTCTGTCACTAACCTTTGCCATCTCGGAATTTTTCGCAGCAAGAATTGCCTGGGATGAGTTGTATTTCTCTACCGTTTCTTTTAAAGCTCTGTTCAGTTCCTTAGTTTTTTGTTCAAAATGTGTTTCCGAAGCTTCTTTTTTCTCGAGTAGAAGTTTAGAGTCCCTCATACTTGAATCTAACTGTTGCTTGGCTCTCCTCACCTTCTCTAACTCAGACGATAATCGCTCATTTTCGTTTGATAATTGAAATACTTGGTCTTCTAAATCCTTATTGATGATATCGATGTTTCGAAACTCACTGCGATACTTTTCACACTCTCCTTGATGTTCATGAAGGACTGACCTGAGTTCATCATTCTCTCTGTTCATTGTTAGAAGTTCCCGATTTTGATCCTGAAACTCACGCCGTAACTTGCTCAAAGCTTTTTCCAAACTCTCATGCTTTTCCACGAAATCAAGTGATTCCTGGGCACTTTCGGATGCTCGTTTGCTTGTGTCTTGCAACTTCTCGAGCATTTGATCTCGTTCGCACTGCAACCGAGATATTTCTTGCATAAATTTTTCGTTTTCCTTCGATAAGTTGCTAGTGTATTTCTTCAAGTCCTCCTTTCCTTCGCGCAAGTCGTGTATTTGATCCATCAGTGATTTTTTCTCACTTTCAGACATATGAAGTCGATTTTGCAAAGATATTATTTCATCAGATGTAATTTTTGATCTGCTTTCTTCCTGATCAAGTTTCCTTCTCAAATACCCGTTTTCGTCATCTATGCTCTCCATTCTGGTGCAAGAGTTCTTCCATTTTAGCTTAACCTCATCGATATTATCCCTCAAATCGCACAACTCGTCCTCCTTCGACAAAACAGACTTATATACATTTGCAAGATCACATCTTAACTTTTGTGAACTCTTTTTCATTCCAAGAACTAGTTTCCTGCAAATTGAAAAATCGAGGATGTCACTGGTATCGAAGAAGTTTAAGGTATTCGAAATGGACTTTAATGCCTGATCCATGGCATATCGTTCCCCCTCCTCTTCATTACAACTATTCTCCTTTCTTAAAAATTCTTCCTTTTCTTTCTCTAAGTGATGGATGTGATGCCGCAGCTGATCAATAAGATAACGAGTATCGGCAGCTTCACACATGAGCGCCTGAACCTTCTTTTCGTGTAACAAAGCAATGCCCTCTTTATTACTTTCATTGAAAGAACTCTGAGGCTCATCAAGGTCGACTTGAAACATGTCATCGAGCGCAGCAGATCTCTCCAGCTTACGAATTTCCTCCTGGCTTAAGCTTATGATCTCGGAGAGTTTTGTCCCATCCTTACTGGCAGTTTCAGCGACTCTTCGAAGTCCATCCATATTGTCTTGAATGATTCGACGAATTCTCTTTTCTTCCAATTCTAATTTACTTTCAAGCCCTTGAACTTTCTGAGACATCTCAGTGTTGCATATATTCAATTCCTGAACCTCAGCTAAGTTTAAATCAACTGTCTCCGCAAATTGATCTTGCAAACGCGAAATCATTTTCTCGAGATACTGTTTCTCAGATTTCAGATTGTTTACCTCATCAAAACTCTTTTCAGCTGATAACTTCAATCGAGATAACTCTCGGCATTTCGAACTCCATTGAGAGCGAATGCTTTCAGTAGCTTGCTCAACTGTTTTCCTGCTTTTAACTGTTAGATCACCCAATTTCACTTGCGTTACGGAACTCATTCCCTTCAAATCATTGTCTATGTGGTCTAAGGCATCGTCTAATGTCTGTATGGTGTCTGTCAACACAAGCCATTGAACTTGTCCGTGGATTCGATCTTCTTCGGTGTCATCACAATGACCACCCTCGATCTCTTGGTCGACTTCCGCTCTGCAATCAGCCATAACCTTTTTGCCTATTTAAAAAAATATAGAAAGAAAGGAAGATAATGATAAAGCAAGTTAAGTACCAACAGACAGTGGAAAATGATAGTTTTTCTAGGTATTGACTGGGAAACAGTTGTGTAGAAGTTGTGCAGGAGTACCTTTTCGACAATAGGTTAGGGGCACTTTCTTTTGTGAGGCATCTTTGTTGAACGTCACATGGAGAATGAACGTGGAATTGTCTCTGAGCCCGAGTTACCTTGTTAAAGTTTTTGGTGGTTGGGGGGGGGGGGTG
>JAAAKL020001720.1:0-29397 GCA_010016065.2 Carybdea cf. marsupialis auct. non (Linnaeus, 1758) | reverse complement strand
GTAGATCGGAGTTTGAAATTAATCGTTGAGTGCCTTACGGGTGCCCTTTCAAAATGTAAACCTTGATTCATATCCTTGAATTACAGTAGCTTCTAGTTTTGATCTCGACACTCTATCAGCTTGTTTAGATAAATAACAATAATCAGGGATTTGAAAGTTTTTTGGCAATGCCAGGATAAATATTAAATGTGATTGGTACGTAGCCAAAGGTCCGATAGAATGACGTGTCATATAATTAAGACGTTGGCATTTTTAAGGTGTTTAATTTATAAGGGGTTAAAAAGTGGGAATTGGTAATGAGTTGATTGTTTTAATTGTTGTGGCCACCGTATTCAACGAACATCGCCAGTAGAAAGAAGGTGGTTAGACACAATAGAATTGTTAGTTTTTGATGTCTATGGAATTTGTGGACAAGACGCCGGTAACCGCAGCAGTAGTAGGATGGGACCTAATCAAAGATTGGATATTTTAAAATGAGGGTACTACTATTCGTTTTACAATGGAACGTGTAACATCTTCCTTAACTGCTCTTTAAGTTGACAACAGAAGATGAAACTCCCTTTGGATTTGACTTACATTTCGATCAATCTTTTCACCAGTCGGTAAGGTGTAAATCACTAACCACTGTCACTCCAACTCACTGGACAGGCTGTTTATATTGCGACAGCAATCTGCCGTTCGTACGTCGAAATAGATATAATTTCCGGTTTTTAGTGATCAGTATGTGACCATGCAAGGGTAATTTACCAAAGCTTGAACTCTATGGTTTAATCACTGTCAACCACGTCGATTTAGAGCTATTAATCTTCTACCTTAATCTCTGTCTGCTCCGGTTTAGCTCTTTGACTATGATTGCAGACAAGTTTTGCCAGTGTACCTTTAGTTTCTTTTATGTGGCAGTGAGAATACTTTTGTGCAAATATATTCCTTCTGATTATTACTTTACTCTGCCACGACTACCTGTAGTTTGCATAGTTTCATTAGGATGTCTATCGGTAATTGCATACTTTGCATTTCTTTACCAACTAAAGCCATGGTTTCTATTTATTGTCGTGTAGCAGCCAACAACGAACCATGCGAAGAAAAAATCTACCAACTTCGAAAATGTGGATATTGAAAGTAATCACCCTCCAAATGGAGAAACTTCAGGCCCTTACTCTAGACAGCTTGAAAGCATTGCTTCGAATACGTCATCATTCTGTGACGAGAGTATGGAGAGTACCGATATAGGTAAGAGGATGTAATTCGTGACATCATCCTTTGACGTATTGATAATAGTTATCCAAATTTTGAAACGATAGAAGTTCGAAATCCTGGCTATCGATAATGTTTATAGTTATAGTCTATGACTGTAATTCTACTTTCAGGTCAATTTATTTTTATTGTGGATTGACATAATTTGTGGGAGGCGGCCGCTGAAGATTTGAAAAATGTACGTTGCGAAGAAGTTATTTATGTTATGGCGTCAGACGCAGCTGATGCTAAAGGTGTTAAACCTTAAATGAGGGTCCCTGTAAATGGCTTTTCAAGCATTGTCAATTGTAAACGTTAAGTAGATTTCTAGTAAACGTTATGGAGCTTGCTTTTCATTCGAAAGGGCCATATCAGTTTCTCTACTCGATACTGTAGAGCAAAGGGACTGGAACGTAGCATTTTTACATGCCAATAGTACCATCCCGTTGTTCAGCCGATATACAAAAACCGGAACTTTCCTTGCGGTCCGAATCACGCGAATCACGCTAAAAGTGCTTGAACTTTCGTTGATTTTTGTCTTCGCAACTCAGCTTATTAGAATAAACAGTTGTCTTCAAATGTACATAAAAATCAGGTAAGCAAAAAAATTCCAACACCTCATTTCAAGATTTATTTCGTATTGCGAAATGCTAGAAAACTTAGTTTTTAGGTCCAGCCCTCTATAACGAGTTCCTTCGCGCAATCGTGCAGTTACTGTTGAGGAGCATTATAATATATTGATTTCTGAATGTTCCTAGACAACAGCTGGCGTTTTGAAGCGATAGGTATTTAACAAGGAATGCATGAATGTTGTTGCTCGTACTGAAGTATGCATGTTGCTGATGTTTATCAGGGTAATTTAATAGATATAGGCGAGGATTATTTTTTACGAAAAATGAAAGTTGTACAAGCTCCAAATGGGAAGAAGCCGTAAACGCAGCGGCAAAGGAAGCAATTGCATTCGTCAGCAGTAGGTCTCATTAACTTTCTTACTCTTTCTTTTAGTTTCGCTGAACTTCAATGAAGATTCGAATGCGTCATTTGGAACTCCACAGAGTTCAAGGCCGCCATCAACTGTTCCAATGATTTCAGAACCCTCTTCCCCTGCAAGCGAAACGTTAGCCAAACGAGGGAAAGGCAGAGGAAGGGGACGTGGAAGAGGCTCTGGCCAATCAAGTCGTAATATTGTAAGTAAGACTGGACCTGTTAAAAGTCGCGGAGGTAAAAGTAAAGGAGCGTCTTTGAATGTCGCCGCAGCCGCTGCGGCTGCTGCTGCCGGTGCTGCGGCTGCTTCTGCCGCGGCATATGCTGCATATGGTTTTAGTTTTCAAGCAACTCCAGGAAGCAATTCAAGTTACGGGGCTGAACAATAAACTTTTATATTTTGAAGCCCCATTCGACGTTACTGTGATAGCTAGGTCTTAAATAATTTTGGCAGGTTGTATTGTTGTAGTCACCATGACGATGTAGATATTTTTGTTACCAGAATTCAGTGTACCTAAGAATTTTGTAAACCAGAGTGACAGATTGATATTTACAGCAGCAAATTTATGGTGAACACTTCATAGAAGACTCTTCTTTTCCAGAGGCTCTTTCCTCCATTTGTTCTTTCGCTGTAAGCGAAGTGGCCATAGTTACACGTTTCTTGACAGATCATTAATGTATTTTATAGTAGATATCGGGTTTCTTATTATGGTCACTTACTCTTAAGCCGCCGCCGCCAGCGAGCATCGCACCTTCAAGTTGACACAGTTTGAAAGCAGTGCGCTTACGAGAGCCACGTGCCGTACGGTAAGAACCATGAAAGGACAAAGGGCATGCGTTATAATTTTTATTTTCAGGGTTATGTAATGGAAATGTTAACGGTTTTGTTGCATTTTAATATGTGCGAATAATTGGTTGCTTTAGATTAATTGATTTCACTTATTGAACGTAGTATGCTGCCTTTAATGGCAGGGTCTCGCTAGTTAAAATTTAATTACCACCTGTCCATGTATTAGAGTAAATACTGGTTATGTTGCTAGCTCAGTTCTGAACCTATTTCAATCATTTTTGCTGGACTGTAATATACTTCTGATTTTGTATTTATTGCTTTTTCTTGCTAAAATATTGGTTTATTCTACTTTATTGCTAACATCTGTCAACAGCTCATTCTTCCATGTTTATTAAATTTTTATGCACTATCAAAAGGTAAACAAACTTCGAATAACGTTTCTATCAACTCATCATCGGATACTGTTTAATTGTAATTACATATTCCGTGTATAGTTACAAAATATGACGCGCTTTTACAAATCAAAGAAAAAGAAAAGTAATTACTACATAGAAAAAAACCCAAATGGAGGAGTAATTAGCTCCTTGGTAACCCTGTTGACACCGCATGCTACAAGGGGAAATAATGATACCACATAAGTACACAGAAGGGATGATCCACAAAGAAAGGAAGACAGTTTTCTAAAAGTAGCTGCTCAAGAATAGTGTTATCACGTACTGTTTATCACTGGACCATATAGATAAGTAATAGACAATTCAGTTATACTCTCTAATGGGACTCACAATTATGGCAGACAGGAACCAAACCTTTACTAATGATTGTAACTAAAATTAGCAATGGACACCAATAAACACAATACCACCACAACAAGGGAGATTTGGATACAACTTAACGCCGTACGAACATAGATCGGGCAATGAAACCACCCTTAAAGCTCTCCTAATTAAATGCCCCTCGAAGTATTCTTTTTAACCACTGCTCTCAAGTTTTACCCGTGCGGAATAGAGCTACCTCCTCTGTATCCCCAATAGCTATGTCGAGGTCAATTCTTTGCATTTCTATCTACGAGTCTAACCCCGATATCCTCTTTTTAACTAGTATGACCTTCCAGTAAAACACCATCTGCAGTACACCCTGCCCTTGTTTAAGTCTTTCCGGCTAACTTGTGGTCAACTTAAGGTGTTATGCGGTAAGTTGTCCGTATGTGGTGCCCAACGACTTGGTGAAGTTGTTCAGAAAGAAGAAAAAATTTAGTCAGCGGACGAGGCTTTTAGAATCTTACCTCGAACTCGTTTTCCAAGTTGTGAAAAATCGATCCAGAACGGTGATAGTGGTGTCCTGCTAGCTCCATATTAGGAGTCATGTATATATGACGTCGGCCACCAGGGAGAAGAGGGTATATAGTCGGTGGCGATGTTTTACGACGTTATAAGGGGAGCAGGGGATGACAGTCCCACGGTCGACGTCGGTCACGTGCAATTTCTTATTTTGATTGATCTGTGAATTTCAAGTTAGTCCGATACATTCTTTAATTTCTCGAGTACAGTGCAATTGCTGGTGATGATGACCAGATGGAAGTTTAATAACGCTTTTGTTCATATGAAATTGAGCTGTATTTTTTGTATGATAGAGGAGGCAAGTCCGTATCTCAACGTCGATGGAAGGGAGTCTTCGTAAACGACATTGCTCGATTATGTGAAAAAGGGGTCAAAAAAGTTGAAATTTGAAGGACGTCATATGAGTACGACACCCAAGGTATGACATGTTTGACCTCAAGCGTATATTGTGTGTTTCCTAACAATATGGTACAGAGTAAAGCACGAAAGACTACGAGTATTATGCAAAACATTTGTGCCATTAAAAGGAACAATGGGAAATGCAAATTGCTCATGCTTTACAAGACAAAGACGGGAACTCAGTGAAACTGAAGGAAGGTGTGACAACATGAAAACATTACATTAAATCTATAACGTAAAGTCAGAATTTGGGTATGAAGCGGACGTTTTCCATTTTTTGCCTCCATATCATTAGAAATTATGTTGAACAAAATGCTCTGCAAAGCATAAAAAATAGAATTGTATGTTGATTCACATTCAAAGTGGATAATAGTAGAAGTCATCGGATGTGGCTTCTGAACGATTTGGGAGGGAGCTTCTTGACATTTCCCTACTCTACATAGCGTAACAGTTCTTAGCTCTTTTGATTTTCAACCGTTAGACTACCGAGCTGATAAATCTATACCCAGTCACAACTCTGCTGAGGCTGTGGTACAACGGACATGATCTTCGCTTACAGGCAACTCCAAGAAATCTGATTCAAGCAGGATTAACCACAATACGAAGTATTCGTAGACCTAAGGAAGGCGTTTGACACCTTGGTCAGGACAGGCCTTTGAAAATTGCCTCATAAGGTTGGCTTTCTAGATACTACAGATGCAAATAATCATAAGTTTGTTCCTTGACGGTACGAAGGGTCGCATCTGGTAAGTTTTCTGACCTGTTCAACATAAACCCGCGGTGAAAAACAAGGGTCTATTCTAGCCCATATGTTGTTTGGCATACTCTTCGCAATGATGCTGCAGTACGCCGTGCACAACTTAGATTTTATACCTTCAAATGAGAAGCGCTGGCAGAGTCTACAATCTGAGGTGCTTCTCAGAACGCACGAAAACGACGGAAACATCTATTTTTGCATTTGCAGATGGTTGCGCACTTTTCGCTCACAATTTGGAAATAATACAGATAATCGTTGACAGGTTTACCGGGGCTGCGAAACAGTTTGGTCCGACGATTAACATGAAAAGACGGAAGTGATGTATAAACTGCATCCTCTGGGCAGCCACCACTATCCGAACGTCAACGCTGAAAAGTCCAGACTAGCATCAGTTGTTACTTACTCATACAATTTAAAAGTGTCATGGCCTACCATGGCTACCTAGACGATGAAATCACATACTCGACCTCGAAGGCCAGTGTGGCATTTGGCCGTGGCAGTATTGTTAGAAACATTAGTCAGCAGCAAGTAACTGACTGGCTTGTTGGTTTAACAGAATTCTTTGTGAGTAGATTACTCCACCACAAAACTAATAAGCTGCAAAACAGCTCCTCCCAAGCCAGCTTGAGTTCCAAGAACTGACAACGAAGCAAATAGATATCTTTAGATGCCTGTGTGTAGACACGTGATTAGTTACTTACCAATTTACTAAGTTCTGGCGTCACAGCGACGATTTTCGACTTTTTGCAATATGTATCAGTTAATAACGGCCATACAGAAATCGATACTAAAGGAAACTTCAAGATACTTGCCTAACCATTAACACCAAATTTGTGTTTATACTTTTTGAAATGTAAAAGTTGCAACGTATTGTGAAATCGCTAATTGTATCTCCAAGGCACTCATTGAATGGCGGCTTATGTAGCTTGTGGTACACATGGGATGTAGCCAGTAAAGCTTGCTTGTTTGTATCAGGTTGTGCAGAGCCACAGCACGTGACAGTGTTAATTAAGTGTTTTCTGTTGAAATTCGAGATGAATTTGCCAGAGAGGTTTATATCTGGCTGGAGATTAAAGTCGGTCACAAAGAGTTTTGTATCAGTAATACTTTCGAGGGAACTTTGATAAGAGGGTATCTGTCTATACACCTTTATCAAGTATTGATTCTTCGTCGTAGCTTTGTTTCTCTCACACTTGTCAAATCTCCATTTCTCAACTAGACACAGTTCTGTTTACCCCCAATTTTGAAATTTCCATCGCACTACCGGACTATTCATCACATTTTATAAACGCAGTTACTTTGCCTCTCTCACGAAAGAAATGTTATAGTGATAGAGTTTAGAAATTCACTTCCTGAATCCTTATTTCCGTATGATCACACGTCATACCCCTCTGGAACTTGCTAAATTTCTCTTCCTTATTTCTTTTTCTTTCAATCTCACAGTCGTTAGCTCATATACATTAAGCAATCATTTGCTTTCTTACAACTCAAAAATTTCGGTCGATAAATACGCTTCTTATTTGGGGTAGTCACGCCGCCACTTACATGCTCGGGTTTTTTATCATCTAGGAATCTTGCCTTCACAGAAAACGTCCCAGTAGATCGTCTTACTATGCCATTGCTTAGCAAATGTGACTGCTGGGCTTTCTCTGTAGACAGTGACAGTTACCTTCTGGAGGCAAAAATATAAGATATCCTTCGAACTAAGAATATTTTCCTTTTTTTATATACTTCTGGTTAAGATAGGGTTATTTCATGTAATGGACTGACCAGCAACCTCGGAGTCGACAGATTGGGAATGAAGGCAGATGAAATAGCTTATATAACTAAGGTCAGGCATTTTATTGTAACTCCTCCCAAGTAGTCAGTGGAAAATAAAAAAAGATGTGAAATCACACAGTAAAATGGCAAATCGTGGTGATAGTAATGAGCCGCTAGTAGTTTTAACACAAGTCTTCATTACCGGTTATACAAAGTCCAGCCTTCACCCCCCTATCAATTTCCCTGTTCCCATATCGTCTGCTTCGATTATCTCTGGCCCAAGCAGATACACCCACCTTAACTTGAAATACCAATTAAAAACATGAAATGAAGACACACATGGAATAACAGAATAACGACGACGGCATCAATTCAAGTCTTAGCGCAGCATCATTTCATTATCAACACACAGGTGTCAATCTTCTGTACAAATCAATGAGAAATTTAGACTAAAAGAATCACATAAAACTAACGCTCCAAGATAACCCTAAAATCAAGCCGGGAACTGAAGCTATGTTTAATAATTTGGCCAACGTATTACTTTGACAGTTCTGGGAATCAAAAACGTCTCATGAGTATTTAGGCACATTCTCAGATCTTCATTTTCCTACTTCCATTCGATGCCCTAGATTGCTTCTCTTCGACATCTCAAAACTCGGATTAATCCCGCTTTGGGCTTCCTAAAGAGGTGTTACCTATAATAATTCCTCACAAAACAATCACAAAATACAGAAAATAATTTTTCTGGGTCATCTGCTTACAGCATATGGCACAACACTGGCTGATAATAGCCACTGCCTATTATCTCGAGGTACCGAACTGGTATCACTTTCAGTATTTTTGAGTAGAACATAATTTTTATAGTAATATACATCTACAATATCATTTTTAAAGGATCGTTTCAAAATTACGTCCGATATTTAATATCTTTACGCCGCCCTCCCTCTTTCCTCTCAAACTATGATGATTTGTCATAGAGCAGTGAATACCATTACTCAGATGTCAGATATTTATACACATATTCCCTTCCACCCCCAGTGGCGTGTGACGCAATGTTCAATCGATCCCTTACCACCTGCACGAAATACATATTACAGGTAACTTAAATGTTTCAATTTGCTTACATTATGTCTACCTTTATTGGTTTACTTAACTCTTTGAGATCGTGTCTAGATATCTGCAGCCTGCTACGAAAATTTATAGTTTTCCCAGCTTTCTTGAAACAAGGGCTTGCATTGAATCTTGGCTTTAAGCTTTGCACATAGCAAAAATGCACCAGACATCTTCCTATGTAGAGAATAACTTTCTTCTGGAGGTGCTTTTAGTCTGTGCTTCAACATGACAGGCACAAGCTCTTGAATTCGATTTGTTATATCTTGTGCTCCAAAGTCGAACGCTTCATCCGATCCAAAGGGTTCACCTAAGATCATGACTGCATCGACATGGGCTTTAACCATAACCTAGAAAGTAAACAGCAATGTATACTTAATTTTGACATTTGCTAAGATGGACAGATTTCCGAGGGTAAATCTCCAGCTTTCCTTTTGTAGTGGTGTGGCAATGCCAACCTGGTTTTCTTTACCTTAGGAAGGGGCAAAGTGTACAGCCTAAAGGCTGATTTACACGCTACGATTTGTCTTGCCGATTTAGGGACGATTTAGTCACGTGACCAACCCAAGATTGCCTCCACGACACGCTCGACGATTTTGAGCACAAAACATGTTTGGTATTTCATCTCGTTTATAAACAGTAGGAGAGGCTGAATAAGAAACCTTACTTGAGAATGGGAAATAAACAATCGCATAGATTCTGGGGGCCTTCATTCATCTGAATGGTATTATAGCCGTGCATGAGAAACTACATAGTCGTCGCGACTTCAAAGCATCCATGTTAAAACATTAAGGCACTACCACGACATCCAAATCGGGAGTAAATCTGTTCAAATGTCACAGACTTTCTAAAAACCGTTCCCATTCGTGCTCAAATCAACAGCCGTGAAATCAGGCTCTTGAATAATAGGCGTACGTCATATCAACTGTGAGTCGGCCCGACGAAATCGCAGCGTGTAAATCAGCCTTAAGCTTAAGGATCGGGAATAGGTCAATAGACAGCTCCTTACTGAAGGGTGATGTTTACATTGAATTCTAGAAGAATTCTAGAAGAAAGATCAGTGTTTGTGGCATACACAAAAGTGGTACTAACAGCTTGGTCAGCTTGAAAAGGGTGCAATCTCTCACTTATTCCATGGGCGGTTAACTTGTGCCTTGTGAAAACTCCCATAATGCCGTAGTGCCTTGCATTCACAATCTTTTAGGTAAATCTAGCCTTTAAGTTACAAGGAAGCATTGTCAGTAACTACATAATCCTATTGTATACTTACCCAAAACAAAGACAAAGATGAAACAAAAATTCATTATATTTATCAGTCAAAAATATAGCTTTTCAGGCTGTGTTACATTGCCGTTCATTAACGCTAGCTCGTTTAGGTCTTCATGGTAATCCCGCAACCGTACAAAGATTTTTGTCTGGATTAGCGATCCTCACTAATGTTCACACTTGTGAACATCAAATATGTTGTAATAATGGTTTGCTATTTTAGATGCATTCCACACTACTGAACATCTTATATGCAAATCTGTACTCGAAAATTAGGGGGTTTTGGTCCGGTTGTGTCATTGCTTTTCTACTCCCCTTACTACTCTACATTTTTGCAAACTAATGTGAGAATCAAAGGAAGATATAGCTAATGGGTGTTACAGCCAATTCTATCAAAAAGTATTGATTCAAATCTGAAAAGTATTCTAACACAAATTGAAGCTTCTTGAAATAAAAATGTTCCAGCATTAGGGCATCGAAGTCAAAATACGACAATATTGAATCTGGTTGAATGTTGTGAATGACTCATTTTCCAGTTCAAACACGAGCTTTTCGATGATTCCTTAATTATGAGTGATTTTAGGAAGGGATTCTAGGGTTGTTTTCCCAAAGTAACGATAAATGAACTTTTTAAAATATAGTAAGCCTCCAATTTAATACGAAGGTTCTTTATGGCATCTTTATGACGAAGGTATACAAAGATTAGCCCTTGCATTGCCGAATTGTGTTAACTGCATAAACCAAAATGCATGCAGTATTGAAGAGTAAGCAGTAGAAGTGTGCGTAGGAATTTCTCATTACGGACTGAGGAAGGGTTAAAGGGGGATAAGGCAGGCCTACCAACTTTGAGACCTTCAAGCTAGACTTGGCAATGGATTTATCGGTTCTCATCCAGAAAATAATGACACTTTTCCTTCACGATAGGGGTTAGAGACTCGAAATAATCACACCCTCTCGCGTTTTCTAATCTTATTCTAGTTACGTTAAGAAAATGGCTAGCGGTACACAGACTAATGCTACTCTTGCGCACGCCAGAGCTTACCTCGAGTACAGCTTGAGAAAAACAGTCTAGGACTCTCTCTCAATATTACGGATCAATTCTCATTCCATGTACTGGAACATCTAGAGGACTATGTGTCCCTAAGATAAAGTCCCTGTTACACGTTTATAAAAATGAAAAACTAGATAACTCTAAAAACCCGGCTTCAGAAGACCAAAAGTCAAAGCGGTTTCGGATTTCTCCAGACATTTAGCCTCCTATAACAACCGTTTAATTTTCATACCTGTAATGGGAAGACACAAACACTACTACAGTGCCTCAGATGAGTGATACGCTAATAAACAATCATTAACAAGTTGCATTTGTCAACGGGAGAAGACATAAATGCCGTATAAATTGTATTTACTGTGTGGAGCATGTGGCTTGGGCTCCAAGAAAGATCTCGTCCTTGTGTATTTACCACTATTCAAAGACGTTTGTCATACAACATATTTCTTTTCAAGAGACTGATGAACACTTGTGCTCTAATGGTTCTATACAAACAGTTATTTTGCACTGATAGAAATTTTCTATCGTTTGTTTTTATCATCCATTCTGTTATAATGGAGATACGTTATTTAATCAACAAGGTTCACAGCTCAAATACTTTATCTTGCTTTTTGATATCGTCTTCTTTAAAATAATGTCATGCATCCCCCCACATGCTGCCCCTTACACCCGTCATGATCAGACGGTATCTATTTGATTTTGCTTTCATTATTCATGAACTGGTATTGTTTCCTCGCAGAAGTAACAAGGCATCCATCTGTACAAAAAGTTGAAATTTTAATATTGGCCCTAATAAGACGCTAAAAAGTCGGCGTGAAATTCAATAATATTGCTTACGTAATTGCATGTGCGGTAAGATATCGTTAACTACAGGGTTATCTGGTTAACTAACAGCTTAACATACAAATTATGATACCTACACGATGGAGCAGGAATAGGAGATCAGTGTTCCGTTGACCAAAAACAGTGCGAACTTTTGTCACCATTAAGGGCCGAAACTGTGAATTGAAAATGTATTGTGACGTGGCAAACGTGGTCGCTAGCGTGGTTCGTCTACTTCAAAGAGACAATGTATAAAATGTTTTACCTTTGATTCATATCCAGTAAGGAATCCAAGTTGTTTAGAGTATTTCTCGACTGTCTGTCGATCACCGACAGAAGCGCCATGAATGACCTAGAAATTAAAGAAAAAAATTGTGACACCATCTGATTACAAAAGTGTAGTTACATTGTCAACTCCCAAATTATCTGAGAATATCCCATAACATTTTAAATTAAAGAAATACTGTATATTATAGAAATATTATTGTTTGAAATCATCAAACTGAAGACGACGTTACGTTCCACAGTATTGACTTTCCGGCTTACAAGGAGAGTAGCTTAGCAACGTATATGCACCTCGCCATACACTACATCAATAAACAGATTAAACCTCGAACCAAATAGCTCTTCATCGATACAAGAAGCGATGCACATTTCATATTTGTTTTTAAGTTATCGCTTGCATATGGTCTTTACAGCTTGATTATCAAGACATTCCTCTGTAGCATGAGCAGACTGATGCTGCCTACATGAACCATATCAAAATTAAATTATGGGTAATTGGCTCGGCGTATCGTGCGACATTTTGGCATATCTACCTCTTTCGCATATTCATAGCGAACAAATTCAACTAATGTTCAAGCAGGTCAGGGTATTTGTACATTACATTCAAAATATAGGTATGTACAAGGTATGTGCGTATTCAAACACATAACCCCTGAGAACACACCGTCGCTCGTAGCACAGCGCTTCACTATTAGTTTCGGATGCAGTGAAAACCCTCCCTGGTGTTGTGTATGGTACAAGCTTCAAACTCTCATTCGTACTGTATGTTAACCTCATTACCATTAGAATCGCAACGACCAGTCAATCACTATTCTCCAAATAACTTGCAATGCATAAGCAGGACTACTTCAAAGCAGCAGTTTCCTGCGCTGAATGCAATCCCAGAAAGAATATTCCTGTCTAAAAAGACTAAGTACTACGGAATGTCATCAGTAACGAGAATTCGGAGGAATGACTAAGTCCGCGGCTAGCAAGCACAGGCCAGATATGTGACTTGTTACTATTGAACGAGTAATCCACAGCTGCAGCTAAAGAATGGGCAGACGGAAGTGTACTCTAATTGAGCGGTCTTAAACAGCGAGCTATGCAAGTGAACAGTACATGAAGTTTTCACTATGTACATCAAGATGTTTGAATGAAAACAGTAAATGTATTTGCTTAGCATTTCTGTCCATTCAGCAAGACAAGATGATGCCATTTACACAACTCACCTTGACACTAGCAAATCTCAAAGAAATTCGTAAGAACATTACATCACGTGGTGTAGTTATACTGATTTGTAACGTAAATCTGGTCAGGGAATCAGCTTACCCGAATGTATTTGTCGATAAAATCTTTGTTATAATCTCGCGAAGCTCCAAAGTCGAGAAGGCAAATCTACGGGTAGAAGTAAAGAGGGTGTCACTGATCATGCCAAGGAGAATGTTACGCAATCAAAAGAGAAAAGTGCCAAACCGTACTTACCTTGCCTGAAGTGCGGCCTATTGGTTACCGTACCTCCAATACGGGACAAAATGGCACCATAAGGAAGGAAGGAAATGGATTCTATCAATAACTAACACCTACACCCTAACTAAAAAAAAGACAAGTACAAAATCTTCATTTGCTAATAATTTCCTCCACAGAACCCTCATCACTTTCAAAAGAACACCATACACCTAAACTTGTGTAGACGATAATACGATAATTTAACATTCTGTCAATTACGTGTATACGAACAAGTGTTCACTCTAAGTACACTTGATTGCAAGTAGCGAGATCATGACGCAATACACAATTATAGGACACAGTCTAAATAAAAAAAAATTGCTTCCCATCATTGGTATACCAATCTTGCAGTATAATTGTATGATTCCTAATCTATTATGAAACCAACATTATAAATAATCAGAAAATGCGTTAATAAGACACAGAGGAGTACTGACAAAACACTAAAAAGTTCTTTTACAAGGTCTATTCATTGCTTATGTGACGGTATGTAAACATTAGCTTATGATCACACCAGTTGCTCATGTCGACACATACAACGCCTATATATATACAATGATGTGAATGGGTTATTTCAAATGGTAGAAACAAACTGACAATTCCTTTCATTTAATGCGTCAGGAATGTCATCGCTACAAAAATCAGGTTTCACTCTCACCTGGTCTGTTTCCTCATTGTAGAAGAAATTGGACCAGTTTGGATCGGTTTGCATGACGTAGAACTCAAATAATTCCCGTAAGCAAAGCCGTAACAGTCTAGATGCAATCTATGGAGGAAACGCGTAACAGAAATAGTAACCTTAGTAGAAAAAGAGGGAAACGATACTCCCCTGGTTAGCACACGGCTATTATAATGTTTCTCGTGCCGTTATTTGTTGAATAGCTGAATGCCATATATATGTGATGGGGAGTTTACTATTAGAAATAGTATGAGTCATATGGGGCCCTGAAGGGCAGGTATTTTAATAGAGGAAAACTGCCATAAATTTGTTGAGACTCATTATTCTTAAAAATATAACATTTAGGCCCTGGATATACTCAAATACATGCAAAGGATATTTTATCGCTAACTTATATGGGTAAATGCGAGGGTAAAATTTTCCGACTGGAGTGTGTAAGGCTACTAAAAACCAATATAAATCACAAGAGCATAATGAACGACAACACCATTCCAAGTATCTCGTATAATTTTAAGGAATAATGGCTCCATGTTACCTTGTTTCTTGTTTCCTGGTCCAATTCCACCACCTTATCGACGGGAACTCCAGTAATAAGTTCACTTGTTATTACTCTCTTGGAACTCAGCTCCGGAATGATCTCTGGGATATATAAATGTGGCTCATCAGCTACCAGTTCCCTGTTGAATATAAAAAATAAAAAGCTCAGTCACAACTTCTCTTCTTAAAGAACTGACAAACTAAACATTTGGAACGATTTACCGCCAAATACGATATACTCATAAACAATTTTCCCCGGCGTTTTTGTAAAGAAAATTTGTATTGACTTTCGATAGCTATTAGAGCCAGCATTTGTAGGGACACGCGAATGCGAGGCGAGAAAAAATGTCAATCTACTATGACCCTCGATCCCTCAAAATCCTAAGAACTTTATGATACATACCGTGTCTTTAGTGAAAAAAAAGTAACAAACCAACAACTAATCAAACAAAAACAACAATAACGATAAAAAACCAAAACACCCAACCATAAAATAAACAAACGAAAACAGAAGCAACAACAAAAACAACATGAATAAAAAGGGCAGAGTGAAAAAATTGTTCAGAATAAACTAACGACTTTACTACCAATTCCTCCAGTTACCAAATCAACAGTTCAGGATTTGGCCAGTCCTCGTCTCTTTTGCAAGAGATACAAAATAAACTGTGCGCAGTATAAAGCTTATCATCTTTCTGACGATTTTCAGTATGTCCACCATGTCAATGAAACATTTACTTCCTTGTTCCCATGTAATTTATTTTGCTTTTACAGCAACTTCATTCCCTCCTCCTGTATATTGTGTGCAAACAGTGTAACCTGGCCAACTACTAGATTAATAAGCTTATGACAATGTTGAATAATTTGTTCCTTTCAAACACATGCGGTTGGGGTACAAGTCTGCACACTTCTGCACCACAAAATAGGATTGATTACCTGAATTTATTTGTATACTTTGCTTCCCTGATGTAATCCACTTCGTCAGCTAGCTCTTTGCGTGCAACATCAATGGCATCTGATGCGAAAAGTCCTAAAAGGGAAATAGCAGCCTTTACAACTTGTACCCAAAAGCTTAACAAGAGTGTCTGAAAATGACATCTTTCAACTGAGATTGAGTTTAAAAATGGCCCTAATTTTCACAAATATTAATAGGACTTTTAAGTATTCTAGTCACTTGTCTACTAAGCAAATACTTTCGTGGTTTCTCGAACGCATATTCAACAATCTTGAAGAAACCTCTTTAATGTTTATCATATTTAGTAGATCCTATAAACCTACTTTAAAGCACTATACGAGTGTCCAAAATGCGGTCAGAACCCAGGATATTGACCATTTAGTACTCCACTGCGGAAGTGAGGAAGGAGGACGAGAAAATCACGCAGCAAATGGGCAGACGTAACATATATCAGAGCGTACTTTTATGTTTACGACTTACGAAGTGTTTCGAATGGATGCCTTGATTACATTTTCAGCAAGAAAGGATAGGGGCGTTTATCACTTATTTTCAACATTTTTCTGACAACAATGATTTCTTAGGAGATCTCCCTACTGTCAAAATATTTAAACATATTCGTGGTACTACAGAACATAAAGAGACAATTGAGCATGCAACTCATTTTCATTCTCGTCAGTTCAGAGTCAATTTCTATTTCACGTATACAACCTAGCATATGTAGGCAAAAGGAGTTTGTGTTTAAATTGTTTAAAATGTTTTAGAGCGCATAACTTCATCATATGTTCTCCTGCAGGTCCGCATATTGTTAATATTGATCCTCTCTGTATGTATAAATAGTCTCATTGTTATTTGGTTCCGATGTAGATCAACTGACGAGAATCGGCGAAAAGCTTTTTAATCAACATTCAATAGAAAGTTGTAACGTGTTTGATATTCGAAGAGAAAACTAGGTCGCATCAACAATAAACAACCAATAAAAAATATTAAGAACGGTGATACGAAGGATGATGCTGCATCCTTTCCTGACTGATGCTCTGGCTACAAAATAACCTGCTTGATGATGGCATTTACCATATCCTGGATATTTTGCAAACGGGTCAATTTCAGCATGACGTGGGCGAATCGGCTTATACAAGTTCTTATGTATCCAAGAGTGGACTGCAAGCAATAAATCTGCTATATTCTAGGAAAATGCCATTAACAGCATAGGAGCACTGGACCATTTAAATTTCGGGAGAAGGGAGGCTTTTCATATTCGAATTTTAGATCTGAAACATTCTGACAAATTTGAATTTGGCAGTTAGATTCTTTTCTTTAACAAAATAAGCGAATAGCGGTGGCTTGCGCATTGGCACCTACCCTTTAGCTGAATATAGGCGATAATTTTTCCCGAGTTTTGACTTTGAAAAAACAGGGGCATACTGCCTAAGTACCTCCAGTCCAACACAACTATGACCATCAATTTCTCTACCTATTTTTCAAACAAATTTAAACTTTTGAAAGTCACACCCCACCTACCTTCTGGAAGAATACTTGAAAACTTCAGAATGGACAAGATGCTGTCAAGATCACTGTTGATACTTTCTGCGACCCCGGGGTACTAGAATCAAGTTACATACACGTATTATTTTTAAATCAACATGCAAGTATAAGAGTTCACTGAAATAAAAAAACCTGGGCATACTTGGCCCTTACAGTATATCCAGAATAAGTAACTTCATTAGTACTATAAGCAAATATGCAAAAATGTTTTCTTACACCATATCTCCACCAAATAGTACAATTGGACATAGAATGCTATAAAGAAAGGTAGAATGAGAGAAAACTCTACTAAGCCCCGCTTCCATCTTTTGAAATTTTCTTACAACATCTTCCTTAATCTGGAGTTGCCACCAACGATGATGTTTTCTTTCACCATTCCCAACAGCCTCCCCTTTTGGCTTTTCTTTCTTCTATTTCCCTGGAAGCTTGACCTTCATCATTCCCCTACCCAATTCTCCTCCTCCCCTCATGACATGCCTAAACTAACTGGGCCCTATCCTGTTTTTCTTTACCCAGGTTAACTTGTCCTATACCTCTAAAGTATATGTTTTGAACCTTACCCCTCTTAGTCACTCTAGTGGGAAAACCTAAACATTCTTAACTCTGATGCCTCCATCCATGTTTCTGTTTCATCCTCACTGTCATTGTTTCAAGTCCATTCACAATAGCATGTCCCACCACAGCGCTATATATTTCCCCCGCTAACTTCAGTTATTCTACATTTACCCTGTCTGTAAATTATTGCCATATAAAACCGCAAGTAATGACCCAAATGGCTGGCTAATGTTACATAACACATCATACAAATCCTTTTAAAATCAAAACAAAACCAAAGCACATACTGGCTCTTATCTGATCAATTACCTGAATTTTCATTGCTACTGTTTTGCCATCTTTAGTCACTGCTTGATGCACCTGGCCAATTGAGGCAGCTGCAAATGGTTTCTCATCAAACTTCTCAACTTTATCTCTCCAATCTTCACCAAGTTCTTTACCTAACACTTTCTACACATGGAAATAAAACACGACCATTAACTATATCTTCACCATTTACAAGGTTCGAAATAAGGAAAAGTTATGTGATCTGAGTTTTTTTAAGACAGAAATGGGGCTTATTACCCCTACATAACACTGCAACTCTATTTTACTGTCATCTCAATACTATTTTTTTCTAGGCAGAGGTTTTGGCTTTTTGAGAGTGGTCTTGATCGGACAAGTGCTCAAAATAATCAGAAATATCCTACATCAGGACATTATTTCAGCCCCTGATTTAACAAAACAGTAAGTAAATGTAACTTAGCATTTCCCTATAAAATCCAAAAGCCAGGTTACTAAATTAAATTCATTGGTCATTACTTTCTAACAAACAGGACCTTGTCAGAAAACTATTGTTAGATGCTACAATTACTGTAAAGCCTTAATAGAGCCCCAGGGTTTACATGCACACAATAAATTCGAACCAGCGTTTTATTGGGGGCACATTTACTTGAGAGAAAGATTAAAATCAGAAGGAGGGCTAATAATACTATCTTAAGTTTAACATAAATGGTTTCAGTTATGATCGAGCATCAAAAATAGCCTCCTTTCAGAACTCAGACCATCCCTCCCCACCTTCAGTTCCCAATTACTGTTCACATTTGTCCTTTTAGTCTCCTTTATTTTACTTTCAAAGTATTTTACTGAAAAAACTTAGCTATTCTTTGACCCATTTAGGCCTTGAGTAGTTGGTTCTTTTCATGAAAGTAACACCCACCCATACATGACTTCCAGATGAATTGACATACAGAATGCCTCATATACTTTCACTTCCTTCTCATGGAAGGTATTACAAAGGCATATCCTCTCAGATATTAAAGACTACTCCAGACATTATATCTCATGTGCTGGTCTCTGATTAAAATTCATTCATTCATTTTATCTGCATTTTTATCATCATCATAACTATCAAACCAACCAGGAGGTTCATAATGTACAACAAAGTCACTGAACGCTGGTGTGGAATCTTATATCTTTATGAAGAAATTACTTTTAAAATAAACACTTCTAGGGGCACTGTAAGTAACATTTTATCTGCTTAGACAATGCCAATGATTATAAATAAAGGAAGATAACAAAATGCAATTTCTAATCCATCAACTTGTATAGGTTCCACCCTAATGCCTTGCCAGGCTGAAGGAACCTAAAACATTAAAGCGGTGTCCATTTGAATACATCAAGCTACTGATACCCATTCACACTTACCTACAATTTCCTGACAGTCCCACTATTATCAAATACTTATTTACAAAGAATTTGATACACAGCGAAATTTTCTTGTTCAATCCATTGGGTTCAACATTGCAATAAAAATAGATTTGCATATTTTCAACACATAGCAGCTTGCTAATTCCTGAAATTACCTAGTTTACATTTAATGTTTTTTTAATTTAGAGATCAGATTATTGGAAGCAAGGGTGACACATACCTAACATTAAAAACTTCCATGTTGATTAATTTTCAAGTAACGAATAGACCAGAGTTCTTTAGTGGGAAAGATCAGTGTTGGTAGCACCAACTGGCTATACCAGGTCAACACTTTCAAATATCCAAGGAATAGAAAAGTAAGGTAAGTGAGGTACTGTTTTTGCTCCCACCAATTTTAGTGCAAGTTGTTACACCAGTCACACTGTGCTTTTTCATCTTGAAAGGTGCTGGAGGCAACAACAATAGTAAGCAACATCTGTTCTACATTTTCAATTAGACATAGGGCTGGTCTTGGTCATGCTTATTTATTCCTAAGTACTTGGAAATTTGCTTGAATTAAAGTGCAGCTTTAAACAAGAAATCAGGTGTGGTGTATTAGAAACTTGTAACTTAGATTTGATAATGGTGCAAGTATATCAGACATACCTCTAACTGCCAGAATGGCATAAAGTCAGCACTTGCTCGTACCCGTTCAAATATTTTTTGCAGTTCTGGTGGTATGAATGAATTGTCTACAAGAGTAACATAACATTTAAAATGATAAAAATGAATATGCTAAACAAAGATTAAAATAGCTACTTAATCCCTTTATTAATAGAAAACACACTTCAAATATGTAGTACATCACCAAGTGCAAAATCATATTTTTATATGACACTTCCAACAGATTAGTGTCAAGTCAGTGATAGTACAAAATTGCAAATTGTGACGGTATTCATGGCTTTAATGACATCAAGATATCAGTCACAAATTCAAATAAGCAAACTTAAAGAAATTAATGAAATCGTCGAATATCAGTATTTCTAACATACAAATTTTTAGGTCAGGACTTCCATGATTGAGATTAGAATGAGAACAAAAACATTTTTTATAATTAATAAAAAATAAAATATTTTCTATAAACTGACCAGGGGACCATGTGATGGCAAAATGTTAAATTAAGCCAATTGCACAGACCCCAAAAGCTTGAATGATTGTACTCAGATGTTATTCCAGAGCACTTACTAAATAGACAATTTGACAAGAAAGTCCTACATATATATGTATCTAAATAAATAATGAGCAGCACAATGTACATGCTACAAAATATGGCACTAAAACCATTAGAAACTTGATTCATACTTTGACATATTTTACCAATCAAATTGTGATAAAATGTATGGTTTTATGTAGCACAAATGCCATCTTTCACCAAGCCATCTTTCACCAAACATTGGCAGATGTCAAGAGGGTTACATAAGAAGTTGTTGCTTGTATGACTTCAAAAGAAATTGTTACAAGTTGTCACTGTCTATTGGCTGCCTTACTGTAGCTAATGTGTGATGTGTAATGTGGAAACAAAAACTTATCACTTTGAGTAAAATTTTGCTATATCAACACTCCAACCAGCAATATGGAAAACTATTCATTTGTATTGCCATTCCTTGGATTCTACACTCATGAGTTACCCTTACATAATTGATATGATTTAAAAACTTATAACTGAGTGTGACTACTGCTTAGCTCTGTTTGAGAAATTTTCTATACTAATAGAAATGTGTATCAGCTCAAAAGAAACCCTCATAAACAACTCCTTAAAGGTTTTCAATTGTTACTGCTTAGTTAACCATACCTTGTATACTCAACATTTGTCCAAACTTTAATGCAGCACCCCTGACACGGCAAAGAGTGTTTACAATCTTTTCAGCATTTGCCTCAGATAAGAAAGATGATCCTCCAAGGAGTGAATTTTCTATAATAGGAAACCATAAGCCATGGTGATAACATACCCGACCAGGTATCATATGTACCTTAAATAATACATGATAAGAAATAAGTACTATGTAGACTGCATGAATTAACTCAAGAACAGGCATCAGTACAAGTGTTGTCAATAATGGCTCAGCCATAACAGAATTTTATGGTGCTTACATACTCAACTTCCCCATCACATGTGCCATGCTAAAAATGCCACAATGCATATGCCATGCAAAAAGCTGTTTTAAGAATTAAGTGGCAACTGTCATGTAAATATGTATTTGGTGATTGTTCCTTCAGTTTGTGTGTCACACAGAAGATTCTTATTATTAAGCAATCAGAAAGTTCCTCTTAGAGGCTGTTTGGAAAATAGGACATTGAAAATTATTCACCATGTGCATCACTTTTGTAGCTATATAAATGTAAATGGCATTGTTGTTGGATGAATATTTAAATCTGATTGGTTGATATTTTAGCAAGGTATTTTGTACAGGACATATCTATCTAAATTATGTGGAGGGACAGTGTGACATCACGATTTTGAAAATGTTTGAATTATGGGAAAGAAACTGATTATTCATGTTGCCACATTAGTGAGAGCTTCGATGGACATAATAGAGAGTGATGCCCTTTCCCAACACTGAGATATTAGGTTTCAAAGTTTTAAATCTCTCTAACAAAACCTTATTATTTGATGGTGGTTCCTAACTTAAGGGTCCAAGGACTATTAACAGAGTTTTTGAGCTGAGATTTTTGAGATTCAAACTAGTTTACACACTATATAGGTTTGCTATTTCCGAAAAAGCCTATTCCAGGTTGCCGTTAGATATCTGAAGTCAAATATTTCTATTTCCAAAACATTTGATTTGTGAGTTGTTAGTTCTGCTTGCACCTTTCCCCTCATATTGTTGAAAATCACATTGGGATCACAATGAGGTGGAGAATGGTTCCAAACAGATTAGACACAAATTTAAAAAATTCAAAGAATAAGCATTTGCAAATGTTAATACATGTAATAGCCACATTGCATATATTTGATTTCACTCACTGCTCAGTAGAGAGATATTGTCATTAGTTAATGAGAGCACTCTTGATACTCTGATTAGTTTTACTGTGGTAAGGAGGAAATGTAAGAGGAGGTGGAGGCTACATCCCAATTGAAAGAAAATGTTAAATTTCACAGTATTTATATTGTCTCTCAGCAACTTGAACTGCATGCCGACAGGTCCCATATGTTTTACTGCATGCAAAAAGAGATCTTCCAAAATTTTGCAACTGTGAAGCCTTACTTGCAGCAGCTGAATAACAACTACTAAAGATCAGTAAGCAGTGAAGTAACTACTTATCTTTCTATTGTAAGAATTTATATTCCCCCCATAATGCTTGGAATGAACTTATCATCAACTATGTGTATTCTAAAGTCCCTATCACTACTGCATCATTCTGCTCTCATCTATCATATTCAGTAGGCCAGGCATATCTAAAGATGCTAAAACTTAACAAACATAAGTAGGTGCTAATATTATAGACAACATAATTTTTCACCTATATATTACCAAAGGTTGCCAGGGTTAGATTCTGAGGATTTGTTGGGTACATCCAAGTAATTTTGAACAAAAATCCCCACTAGGCATGCCTGCCCTTAGTTCACTTATAATCTGATAATCAGTTACATCTGATACATACTTGAGAGCAATCAACTGGAACATAAACTGGAAATACAGAACTGAACTGAACAAGAATCAACATGATATAATCAGATTTGACGTGAAGTGGGAGGTCAGTCACATAAATGAATAAACACCTTTGAGGTGACAAATTAAAAACTCAACTGTGAGCAGATCCTTACACAGCATTAAAGTTCCACATACATTATGCTGCTTGTCAAACCACCTTGGAAAAAAAGGTTCAAGATATCGGTTCAGGTTCACTTCCAAGGGACATGTGACTTGCATTGTGTAACTCTGGTATGTAAGCTACCTTACAATTTGCAAATGTGCAAAATAACAATGTTGTAGGCCTAAGTTGTTATGCCCACCATACACGATCACATAATGACTCAGCTCCTAGCTACCTCCCATACCCTCCTTCCTATCTGTATCTCCTAAAGAAATAATATCTTAAAGTTTGCAAAATTAAAAGAAGATGTCAAATCTGATCTAGTAAGTTTCCTTGTACTACTTTTCCCCTTCCCAATCACATAATTGTAGCCACTTGTTACTTAGTGAAAAACCTGATCCTAGTTAAATGAACTTTACATGCAAAACATCTATTTTCATATCAATCTGGTTAGGGAACCAGCAAAAGTTTAATCACATCCAAGCATATACTTATAGTGGTGATTTCACAATCTCACTCTCATGCTTATCATGAAAGGCAAGTTTATGCATCCTGTTCACCAGGAAATCAAAGATATATTTGTTAAAACTGTGGGTAGAAGACAAATATACTCTTGAATATAAATATACCTGTCTCTTGTTCTTTTAGTCCTAGTTGCTTCTGAAGCGAATCAGCTAGGGCTCCTACACTAAGTGAAGTTGCAAGACCTGCATGGCAAAGAGGAACATGAAAAAGGAGAATTTTACTGATGCTCCACAGACACAAATTATGTGATTTATTAAAAAAAATTCTTGTAATACAGATTACGATCTGCTTGAATAGATACTAGAGAAATAGAACAGTATGTCACCAACGAGATACCATTGGCAACAAACTTTCCTATTTCTATAGTATCTCTCTCTATATACATATATAGAGTTTCTATTTTTATCAGTATTAATTCCAACATTGTACCGTTACCTAATAAACATATCAAACAAAAACTTTAATGCTTAAGCATGTAATATAATAGCAGTAGAAATGGGTGTCTGTAGAAAGTTGTCTGGAGAGAAGCAAACAGTGGTGCCATTTAGGTACATGTAGGTGGCAGGGATCAAACCCTGAATCACATGCATTCTTACTAATTGAATTACAATAAACATGTAGATATACACATGGTTAGATTGATAGATTGATGCACATATTACAGCAAGCTCAATACCTCCATAGTTAAGCATTCTTGACACTCTTGATGATGGCACAGCTCTCTCTTGTGAATTTGAGGACAACTGATAAGAAACAAATGAGAACATCTACATAGTTTGATGTGACAGTGTAGATTCACAAAAAGTGGTTGCAAAACTCCGATTACATAGTAGTATATTGAAAAGAAATCATACCAAACACCATCATTATCCTTCTGATAAACTCAGTGTCACTCCAACACTAAAATTTTGTAACAATTATCAGCCTAGCAAGGTAGTATCACAGGCCTCCCACTGTAAATTTAACCATTTTTCTGAACTTCTGACATTTATTGCCAAATATTTAGGAGAATCTAGGACATTTTCAGTTATTATTATTAAACATGGACAGAATCTACGTTACATATTGGTAACTTGAAATATCATCCTAACAAATATGGCAAAATCATAGGCACAGGAGCGGATCCAGCGTTTGAGTTTGGGGGGGAGGGGGCATTTGCAAAAAATATTGTTACTTCCAGGCACTCAGCCAAGGGTGTAGCAGAAATTTTAACGTTTTGGGGCATGGCCCCCTGGTCCCCCTCTGGATCCGCGCCTGTCTAGGCATATACACCAGGGCTATATCTAGGGAAAGATCACTTCCAGAAAGCAAATGGGCACCAATAGGGCCCCAAATTCCCCCAAACTTGAACATTCTGGAATAAATATCATGAAAATTGTCAGTAAAAACATTAAAACTCGGGATTCCAGCCTTGTTGTGGCAGGTATAGAGTTTTCTCTTGCAATATTTATAACGTTTGACTATTTCTTATGACATTCAATGACGAAATTTCAAAAATTCATCTACTTTTTGACGTTCCACGATTTTACGACCCAGCGGAAGGCCTGGTATTACCGATAGGCTTGGTACCGGTATAGGATTAACATCGCCAGCAGCTTCCACCTGCAAAAGAAGTAGGGCCTTATATATCTGTTACCACCAGCCCCAAACTCGTCTACCTATAGCTCCTGATGTTTTGACCCCAAGGATATGATTGGGTTGGGAAAACAACTGGGTTTAAGATACTCCGATGAGATTAGATGGGGTATCATCATAGTATACCAGACACTAGTAGTCAGCTATAAGGTTTAGGCTGTAACGTAACACCAAATGCTGTCTGATGCTATGCTATGCTTAGATACTGAGTTATCATCCGCCTCACCATTAAGAGATGGTCTTCTGTCTCATACGGTGAGACCTGTCACGTCACATTTTCCACTTTTAAACATTAATGGGCCATCAACCTCAAGAAAAGCAAGCGTTTACTTAGAAAATCCAACACTTAACTTCTAGATTCAGAAAATTGGCCACGCATAGTTTCACGTGAGCCGGTATTACCACACCAGGCCCATTTACTCACAAGCCGTCCCTATGTATATTTACGCAACACAAGCATAACAGACTACAGCTGTAACTGTCGCAAACTAAACAGATCCTAGAGCGCAGTGTTGTTAAGTCTCTAAATCGTTTGCTTCCTTCTTTGTAACTAATGCTGTTAATACTGGCTTCCAAAAATTGTACATCAATTATTACAACGCAAGTATATATCTTCAACTCAATAACATCAACAAGAAAGCAGCTCCCTCACCTTTTGGTTGGCAGAATGTGCTAATGGCTTCCTCTTAATCCGTTTGACAGCTTTCATGGAACCAATCTGTTTAAATTGTTTTTTCGCGTATCCTAAGCTACTCGATTGCCCATCACTTTGCAGTGGAAAAGACGATGCGTCATCAAAGGTTACTCCATCATTAGTCGCTTGAGAGAAGGGCCTGCTGATTCTGGCGGACAAGAAGGGCATCCAAGAAGCTCCTTTCCTCCTCATTTCCATTAAGTTTGCTCTTTTGCGTAGCGCACATTCTACGCAAAAGAAGCCTTTAGACGTCATATTGACTCCCAAACGTGGAGAAATTTTCATCTCTTTAAAACCTCCCGTAGATTATTAGTCCTAACTTACACTGGCCTTTTCCATTCACCGACTACTTTGCTACACAAGTCACACTCCTGTTTTAGCGTTTACAAAATCTTATGAAATACAGTTGCATGCAACAACTACAACTTTGTTTTGGTTGAAACGTGATTTGAGAAAGAGGCGCGTGAGCAATATCGCAATTACGTAATCATACTGGGACTTAGTCTCCTCGATGACTTGTGTTCCTCTCTGTAAACCTCCCGGAAGACAATCGATGGAGAGTCGCTCGAGATCAGGGAGCAGTAGGCAATTATGGGGGTTTTAGTTGAAGTCCACCCTCATTCGTCAATCTGGAAAATTCCACTGTGAGATCAGAAAGAAAATATGGTATTTGAAGAAGACTGTCGTGACTAGCCGAAACATAAATTCATTTTTGCATACAAAAATATATTGCAGTTTTGCCTAGCATACAGACTCATTCGTACTTTTCTTCATAACAAACTTCAACAGCAGCCTACGAATTTTTTTATCCGGATCTGCATCCAGCTTGATGCAGTCCCCTTTTTTCATTACATGTGTTATTTGCTATCGGCCGTTAGCTTACGAAGGATGAGGGCGCGGAGGAGGGGGAGAAACTGCATGCCCCGTCTTGCTGTGACTCAGGAAATGTGATTCTCTAACAAATCTAATCCCCTACAGCAGAGTATGGGACTACCTTTACCTTAGTTCATTAAATTTGTAGATTCTTAAAGCTCATTCGCCATCAAAAAGATAAAGGACCCCGTAATTTCAATTGATGGCCCATGTATATAAAGATAGACGTAGGACCAACCAACTAAACAAGCAGGGATTAGGCTTTTTGGAGGGGTGAAGTAGGAAAAAGGCAAATGGTCCCCAAGATATGCGAAAAAGAACTTTCTTCCGATGTAGATAAACATTTTTCAAGATATTTCTGTGAATTTGAAGTTTAGATGGAAATCTGGGCAACTTTGTGAGCACAATACCCGCTTTAGAGTAAATATGCCTGTTTCTGACAATAAAAAGCCTTCTAAGTATAAGAACGACATTTGCGTTACAAATCTGTCCCCATGCCTTCAAAAAGGTTTTGGCCATCAAGCAGTTGCCCCAGCTTCAAAAAGGTCAAAATTCTTTCTTTAGATGTCTCGTCCAATCAAATGATCTTTTGGTCAAAATTTACACCGCAAGAGATGATTTTGATGAGAGCTAACTCTGTCTGAATGATAATAAAAAGTCTGTATACACCAAAACTAGTGGTGGAGCAGGGAAGAACAACGGGGACTGACTCCGGCAATCAAATTACTATGATAATCAAAGCTATCTTTGGTACCCTCAAGATTTGATCACCATAACTGAACGTGCAATGTTTTTATTGAGTATGTAATATCAGTATAATACGAAATCATTGTCATTTTCTGGTTACGAACAGTTGGTATTAGGTTACACTCATCTCTTTTGTGTAAAACCCATGCTACATTGTATAAAGTCATAAAGCCTCAAACCCACGGTAAAATTCTACTATGTAGTGACTAGTTCAAAAATACAGACCAGATTTCTCACAATTTGTTGTTCTGGGGTAGTGTTTCGAAGCTATTGTTTTGTTCATGACCATTAATACCATTTATTCCATCAATATATAGGTGTTCAAACTTGTAATTTTTCAAAAATGTTTCGGCAAGCACTATATAAAATAAAAACAGAACATACAGCAGGTATATCAGGTATATTTCAGTAAACATCAATTGTTCTAAGTTGAAACTAAGTTGATATGAATTGTTGTTCCTAGGACAATTACATGTTGGTAAATTTCATTTCCATTTGATCCCATGATGATGATGCTTTCCTCTATTGCATATATTTCTTATTATTGGATACGAAGAGCCTATATCCGAGTCGATACTTGTGGAGCGTGTGGCCGTGTGGTCTAAAAGCTTACTTTGAAAGCCACCGACCCGGTTTCGATTCCAGCGCTGGGAAGCTTTGACAACTTCTCTTTACCATAGTCACGGCGCCCACCCAGTCTATGTGAGGGAAATTGGGGAGACGGAAAAACAAGAAGCCCGTCGGATGGATTGTACCTGTGTTTGGATAGCCCAGCCTTGTCACACATGTGTCACGCTGAACATGCTTGAAGAACACGTCAAGGGTACAAGTGACTGTGGTCTACTCAGCCACTTTCACTCTAATTCGCAGAATAGGTTGCTCAGCTGATCGAACAGTTGAGCTCTCATACGTCGATATCGACGGGAGAATCCATCCATATTTGTAGCAAAGTCGATCATTTGAAAGTTCAAAATATATCCGTGGTGTCCCTTTAACCCAAACTCTCTTCCCTCCCAATTTCAAAAGTGGTCAATGTAGTATCGCGCGTTGTAACGCAGGAATGGACAGAACGTACTTTTTCCTAATCTATTCAAAAATCATGAATATATAACATCGTAGAAATTCTGATTAAAGAAGACGAGTACAGAGATTTTATACAGGCGGAAGATACACTATGAATACTAACTAGTTACCAGGCTACATCGGTACAGTCAACTCCCGGCAATTTTTCATATTGAGATATCTATGTTATACCAATCTAAAATACATTTGGATACTCACATCTAACAATAGCATATTCAAAGGATTATGACATAGTCGCACCTACATAACAAAATACCAAACAAGTAAATCCGGATCTGTAATAATAATAATGATAATAATAATAATTCAGGAATTTACTAAACTACCTATGAAGCGGGAATTAATCCTTAAAACTACAGCCGAAATGCAGAGAACCATGCTGATGGACAGTGAAACTATATTAAGGAAAGTGTTTTCCGGACTTGTACAAAGTCATATCCAACTTAGATTTTAAGACGTTGTCAATTTTTTAACTAGAAAGTATTTACTAGGGCGATATTTTGTAGCTTTTTGCCTCATAATAATAATAGCTTCTATAGGGCCCACTACGCTGTTTATAAGAGCTTTAAATATACCATAAAAATTTTAAGGAATATCTATCTAATAAACAATTTAACTAAATTAGATAAGCTTGAAACTTATTCATAGTTTCTGCGGAGTTAATGTTTCTCGTTAGTGAGTGCCATATAGTTGGTGTAACTACGCTAAATGCTCCATCACCGTACCCTTTCGTGCTAGACCTAGGAAAATTGCGCAGATGTCAATTTGAAGACCTTAGTGTTCTTAATGGCCCATCCATCGATATCATTTT
>JAAAKL020001719.1:0-29399 GCA_010016065.2 Carybdea cf. marsupialis auct. non (Linnaeus, 1758) | reverse complement strand
CCCCATGGTCATGTACCTACCCCACTTTACTCGATTACCCCTATAATCATGACTGTACCCACAGTACAACAATAGTTCTCACACTTATTGTGATCGACTAGTTTTGGCGTCAGTAAACTTATTTTCTTACATGTTACAAGCCTCGTTCTTTCCTGCAATCTTGTTGCCGAACGCAATCAGTTCGCCTGTGGTTTGAACCCACAGAAGAAAAACTTTATTGCCGCTATTGCCGTCTTGTCACACAAGCATTTAAAAGGTCGAGTAATATAATGATAATGATTGCATTAAACGTTGTTCCATGCTACAGATATCCGAATAAAATAGCCTCATTTGCCAAGGATACAAGAGCGAGTGCAAACGGTACAAAGTGGTCGTGGCCTTAAATAACACTCCAACCATATAAGGAGAATGATCTCTTGTACATTCTCAAAATCTATGAGGTGCAGTCCACTAGCAAATCTACAATTGGTCTCCTTAGGACATGACGTTGTAGTACGCCTGCGCATAGAATTCCTTTAGTGTTTCTCCATCTTTTGTGCTACAGAAGGTACGTGCTGCTTAATTCTTACATTCGTTCTCAGTAATGTCCTATCCACGTAACTGGCATTGCCATTGCATTTAAATTCATATACAACATCACTGGTTTGCTGTGTGGGTAGTGTATTTGAGAACTAGTATGTGGAGGGGCTTAGATCCAAAAAGTAAGACTGGCTTTATTGCTAGATAACACGAGGCTAACAGCCTTCTGAAAAGATTTTTCATACATGGGCGAGGGTTAACCAATCCGTAGAAGGCGACTGTTCCCTTGTCGTCAAACTGATAAACGTTTTCAGTGTTGCGATTATAAAACTAGCCGATAGGACGCTTACCATAGCTTTCGCAGTGCCCCCTCTTTCATTTCTCGAATTTGATCAATACCCAGTCCTAATTTGGTTCGCGATTCCCAATTTGAGAAAGGCTAACATAAGACTTGAAACTATCCTTATAAAATAAAAGGCAATTTCTACGTCTCAGAGGAAGAACCATTTGTTGAAGATCAGATGTAAAAAGGTCCTGGTTATCCTGGTTTTGATCAGCTGAAGAGGCTCGCTCAGTGAATTCGTCCAGATGACATCTGCTTCACACACGAGGTCAAAGTCATTACTATTGCCTATATTTGTGCAACAAAACCGTACTTTAACCTCGTTATTTTTTAGATATATTGCTGCAACATGATATTTAGTTTAATCGACCTGTTGAAAAATTAGAAATCCTTTTACCAATAATTTTGAGCAACCCATTTCTACAGAAGTCATTAAGATTGGGCTTATAATTCACTCCGTGTTGCCAAATGATAATTAGGTGATAAAATAAAAGAGGGCTAGCTTATGACCCGATTTTCATAAACTTTCTAATCTTAATAAATTCAAGCTGCAAATAGTTCGACAAAGTTGGCGTTGTGTCAAAGCTGCGACATCTTTAAAACTTGAAGGTGTTGCAGCTGCCACTTTGATTTGAAATGTTCGAAGTATGAAACAATTTTCAATAATAGAACATTTACAATATTTTGTAGATTCTTACTAGCTTAAATCATATGTTGACATTTCTCCCTTACACCAAGTTTCTGCTCACTTTATAAGCATCACTGCATCGAGTAAATTGTATATGTTTTAGACTGAACAAAACATCTAGGATTTTGTAGTTTGTTTCAAAAGCTTGTCCTTAGCTTAAAGACAACATGATGGGTTCAAGTTAGCCCCGACTCTTATTCCTCAACGAACTTATTTCAAGGGATTGGTGTTACGTAGTAGCAAACAGCTTGAGAAACATTTCAGAATATTGATTGTAAATTTTAATGCATGCTTAAGATAGATGTTTGCACAATGATTATTATCTGAGATGTTATTAGTTTTATATTGACGTTGTAACAGTAGCGGTTTAGAAGGTTGCAGACATCTTGCTTGGGTAACGCAAAGATTACAAGGACCCTTTGACGTTACGCATTGGTGGCGCCCTTCATCGGATATTATTTCCTATCAATTTCGTTAAATAAATATATCGGCTTTTCTATGGTTAAAAAGAACGAATTACGTAATCTCCTAGATGTTCTGATTCATTTCGTTGTCCTGCAATTTTATTGGTATGGATTAAAAGAAAAAATCTAGAATAAAAAGGGTTTTAAGGGATGTCCTTTTAAAATAGTTGAAGACTGCGTAACCTTTGAGGCACAGATCTGGCAGTGCTAAAGTGGACGTAGGGATGGAGGGTTCTTTGGGCTCATACCGGCATACGTAGTGATTGGCTGTAAGATCTGCCTGCAACGTGCAGCAAGAAATAATTCTCAAACATTACTATAAATTCTCTGTCCGGATTCACTATTGAAAATACTGCACCTAGAACTTTGGCCCCCTTTTATCCACCTATTTCTTTGATCTTATGATCAGCTCGTAGTAATTTCATTGTTTTATTGAATTTGACCGTGTTTATGTAGCATTCCTTTCGTCGTAATACAGTATTTATACATTGTAACGGTTTCCTCCGCTGTATACTTGAAAAAGGTTATAGGACCGAAAGGTTGTAGCTAGCTCAGGGCATTTTTAGTGTTGCTTATGTTTTTAATGCCACTACTTTGTAGTTTTTAAATATTTTATGCCGATATACATTTACGTCACGAGCTGTTTGTAATACTCAGTAGGGATTCGTTAGTACATGTACCTACTCAAGCATCGAGTGGAACAGATTTTCCAAGTTTTCAGACTAGCTGAAGACCATTCTTCAATCCCTTTCTATATCATGCTCCAGGAAGTATAATTACAATGACTAAGGTGTGCTTCGTTACAGACATTGATTCAGTTGCCTGTTATGAATAGAGGCTAGGCAATGTTAGTCTATTGTGGGAAACGGATTTCGTATATGAATGATCAAATTCGTTAGTTGTGAAACACAAATATCCCTTCAAGCACTATAGAGCCAACTCATTGATTAAGCATTATCAGCTCGATTGTTAGTACTTTTGCTTACCCTTTTTAATCTAGAGGACGTGAATGCTAATTATATCTGCTCTTTATAGCCTTACAAAGTTTTATGCTGTGACACTCGGAGCACAAACTAGAAGTTTACTCCCCAAAGTTCTAGCTAAAGACAAGGATTTGTAAAGAGATCTGTCCGAGCATCGCGCGTCGAAGGACTGGTCCGCTGGATGCAAAAGGCAGGACAACAAGGCTGTTTACATCAACTCAAGTGTTCATGGGACGGAATGTGCAACTGTTAACGGGAGAATGAGTATGGCAGTGAGCAGTCAGTTACGTGATAAAAATTTTCGGTGGCTATAAACAATATATGGGGCACGTGTGCAGATATATTTTGTTCTGTTTATGGGAGGTCTCTTAAATCAGATAAATGTTGGCATCAATTTGACAGATCACTCTGCAATGAGTTTGTAGTGTACAAGAAAGTTGAAGACACAAAAAGCATTTCGTGAACCTGAGACGATCGGTGACACAATTGCTCATTATTATAGATAAGCCACCAAAAAATGGGAGATCATCTTCATCAACTACTCTTCGCGTCCCTCAAAAAAGACTGAAAAGACGCCATCAAAGTATTTTTCGATACCAGGCTTGATTTTAAATGAAATCTTGGAAATACCATGTGTTGAGCCTAGCTCCCAACTTTGCAGATACAAAGTTTGATCCAAGACCAACATGGAATCACGACTAAACTTAATGTGTACCGCCTGTTAAGTACATTCATTTATAATGACGAAAGATAGTGTCTGAGGGAGTTAATGTACATTAACATCACATTGTTAATGTCAAGAACTTCATTCTAATAACAAATGGCATTAACTTAATTTATTGTGAAACGCTTGTATATACCTTCACGAATTCTTAAGTAAAAACATCACTTTATTGTTGCACAATAAATTTATTTTGCACCGTGTTTTTCATGAAGGGACGTACACGTTCCATAATGGTTGTTATGGTAACAGATGACAGAATTACATTAAGAATGAATTTATTATAAAGATGGAAAGTAATGATTGAATCCCAGTTAAATTATAAATAAAATTATTTTATAAAAAATAACTCTTACTTTAGAAATTAGAACATCAATGAGCGAGCCGTATCGAAATGTAATCCATAAACGGTATCCTTAATGGATAGATGTATCCCTTTTCTCGGTATAAACGTCCTCCATGGTCCAGTTTGCTCCCTTCGAGGCGCCAATTAGTTGTAAAAATAGGAATAGGTTTAGTATACACCCCATACAATGAGCTAGACTACCCAGATATTTAGTAGTTTTTAATTTTATATTGTTTCCTTAGAGTTTATAAACATTCTGAGAATTCTTGTAATCTTTATTTTGAGACATTAGTAAAGGCCAATCGACCAAAGGTACCATGCTCCACTTCGAGTAATGAGATTTAGACGCACCAAAGTTTTCTTGGAAAATGACAAACCGTAAAATATCTTCAAAGACGGAAAATTTCTCTGCTAAAAAACGGTACAGTCGGAGATCTTTCCAAAAATTGATAAGCAGGAGATTTTGAATTAGAGTTTTCAGGGTGGGAATCTATTTCGGCAAAATTAGGGGATTGTTCGGAGGGTGGGGTTATTTTATAAAATCTGTGGGTAGTAGACATACCAGCAATCAAGTCTTAACCTGGCGTTTATGGAATTCGTTCCACAAACGGTACATTCCCTCTTGAAGAACGATTATCATGGTAGAGGTAACATCTTAACACGGCAGGGTTTGGTTTTATCTTCTTCTGCTGGGTTTTTTATATTCGAGATTTTTTATTATTGTGGAGTTCGGAGGAACACTGGAGTGAAGGATTCTTTAGTGCACAGAATCTTTTATTGAAAGTTTTGAATCCATAATAAACTGTAATTTTTGGCTCAGTAAATATGAAGAGCATTTTATGTTGTTGATGAAACTTCTTTAATACCTCAACCACCCTCTTCTGTAACTGTGATTGGCCTTTTGAGGGATAAAAACCCGCTTCTTTTACTTCAATTGAACCATGATTACCACTCTAGAGTTAATTTACCAAATTAATCATTTTTCTGCTTACGAAAACTTGGTCCTCCTATCCTGATGATTTCAGGATGGTTCTTTCTGTCAAAACCCCCTAGCATGCTGTATGCTTGTTTTGGAGGAATATGAAATACAACAAATGAAACGTTTTCGTTAATGTACCTGCTCTTTACAAGATATCGTTAGGAAACATCTGCTATTTTAACTCCTAAAAGTCAAAGTTGTTTAAACTGTGAATACCCCAAACTGGTCGTATTAAATAGTGAAAGTGACGATATCTGCTGTGTAACTGTTGTCATTTTTCTATGTTATCTCGGAAACGTTATTAGCACGTGCTGGGGATCTTTGTTAAAGTCTAAACTGGTTTCGTATTCCTTGAAAGTACTATCTCCATTAATAGTTGAGATGAATTTGCAAGTGGATCACGAGGTGGAAACTGTTAACCGTTAAGCTTGGTTTCTCCTGTTACAGGTAGTAGCATAGCCTTTCCTATTTCGAATTGGAATTATGCCCTGGTAGCAATAATCTCTGACTGCGGCTTAACACTCACTAACTGTTCTATACTTCCCAATAAAGGGCTTTTTCTTATTATCAGAAAATTGTAATATTTGCATAAAAGGTTTAAAGCGAATGAGTATTTTCGGACTGCTACCTTATATCTCTGTACTGATAGGGTGTTTATAGAGCACTGACTACAGTTGCACGTGCAAAGGATACAAACACAAACGACAACTTTTCTATAGAGGTCGATGTCATCTTGCTACTTGTATCAAACAATGCTTCCCCATCACCTCATCGATACTGTTAATCCTGCTATTTAGACAATATCAACAACTGCAACAAATTTACAAAGGATCAACTAAAATTAGGAGACTGAACAATTACAGTACAAAGAAGAATGGGCATAATACAGATGAAGGAAATTATTATTTTGGTGTATATTGTGAAGGAAGCAAAGGCGCACAGCGTCAAAAGGTTACGTAATAGCATCTGATGCGACCGAGCTTGTAACAAATATGCCATTTGAAAGGTGAACGATTAAAACATAAAATGTATGTTCTATGAAACCAAAGATGTATGTAGAGGCAATCGGGCATTGGCTCCTAAGATCCGTGCTCTGCATTCTCCCGTCCAAAGGAAAGAGACTCAGAATTCTTTTTATCATCGTTGACGCAAGATTCACAATTATTTTTTTCCTCTAGACGCATAAAATCGCAAGCGGTTGCTAGGAAATTATCTTCATTGTCATGATCCGCGTAATGCTGATCTTAGCTTTTACTAAGGTGATTTTATCATTTAACGAAGTTGCTGACCACTTTTCAAAGTTAAAAGATTCGAAAACTCGTACAAGGAGTCCAAAACGTCTATGCAACCAAGCTCACCCCTCACCAATGTAAGCTTTCAGTGAAATAATGCATTGATTTAATGCCACTACAGTGTCACTAATGATGAATGAGAAATGATTTTATATTTTACTATCCGGAGACTAAACACAAGTTGCTAATTTTTCATGCTAACGAAAAAGATTTTACGTCACTAAAACGTTTTCTTAAACGAGGCTGTATGAAAGCTGAGGGTTTCATAACATTTTGGTAAATGTTTGTTGTAGTTTTGCTCCCGCATATTCATTTCAAGAACAATACGTCCTGTATGTAGTGCCATGAAATTTTTTTGTTTTCTCTGTTGTAGATGGTAGTATCCGATAAGCGAAGAAATTATGATGCGACTGTGAAGATGCGATCATGTTTCTTGAGGACTGACAGCAAAGCAATACTGCAGCAACAAGTAAAGTACGGGGCATTGCGCGTAGTCTTAGTTACTGAAGTCTGGAGTATCTTGATGGCATCGAGGGATTAAGTACTGGCCTCAAAGATGCTGCAATCTATAACATATAGTAAATATTTCTTTGCAATCAGTGGATGGACAAAGAGATGCGAATTGATTTCATCTGATGCCACGTTTAGTAGAAGCAACAACATTTAAACGATGTCCATTTCCTTGAGCAACAACCGACCATCTTCAATGTCAGCAACCCACAGTAGAAACATTTGTGAAAATACCCTAGCACCAAAATATACACTACTGAGGTTTCGTCCTAACTTGGTTTGGTCACATTTGGGTGATCTTGGAATGTTTGTATGATGGCCACTATGGATCCAAAGGTTCCAGCTGCTCCTCCTAGTAAACCAATGCAGCCTATAGTAATATTAAGGTACAGCTCCTTTCGAGTTAATCCTTCATTCCAATAGCAGAGTGTGTGTAGAACCGGAGGCAGGACGATAGCCACAAAAGCACCGCAGAGGGATCCCACGAGTGCCATGAAATTATCAAGCTGTGGAATTGTGATAGCGAAGATACCTGAAGTAAAATATAAAATGAAAATAACTTTATTATTGATTTCACGCCATCACCTCAAGCTTTTAAACTCTATTTTTGTAAGAGGAGGTTCCCATCCTTAAAATGTACTTCTATTTTAAGTAGAAAATGATATCAAATAACAAAATCTTAAAAAATGTGTGCGCAAATTTTATTTGTGCAGCTATAACATACATCTATTAAGTGGTTTAAACTTTTGGTTAATTTGCTTCATTATGATGTCTGATATCAAATTTTTTAAAATTTCATCCAAAACTATATATTATATAGCATTAAGAAGAAGAAAGTGAAATACTCCTAGTATGGCAGAGATATTAAAGTTTTCACATTTTACATGTTTGAAGTAGCAGAAATACTTAAGTAGAAAATCCTCGCTCCCCATCATACCAAGAAACAGGATATCCCCCTCCAGTGGAGTACAAGTTAAAATAAGTCGACGGGTTTAAAGTATCAATAGATAATGTGTTTTAATCCCACACTCCCTCAGTCACTCTCGCATAATGTAACAGTTTAATAAGATGTGGAGAAAAAGCCGCCTCCCCGGGCCTGTACAACCATAAGATAATCAATCATCTTAGAGTACAACAATTCTAAGTACTGAAACGTTCATCTTTACTGAAAAAATCATTATCTGTATCATAAAAAATACCTTCAGACACATGTATATGAACAGTCAAATATAAAGTTCTGTTTGATTGACTTTTTATCCATTAATAGTCTGTTATGTTTGCAAGCACTTACGCCCAACGGGTGATATTTTATTTTACGTTCATCACCGCTTTTAATTGAATTAAAAATCATGGATGCATTCATTATTATATTAGAATTCATGGAAATTCATAACAACAACAACATCATCAACATCATTAAACCACATTAATATCACCAACATCATCAAACCACATTAATATCATCAACATCATCAAACCACATTAATATCATCAACATCATCAAACCACATTAATATCATCAACATCATCAGCATTACATGTGTCGTTTCATTAACCACTTGTTAGCAACAAAAAAGTGAAAGAGAGGGTAATTGGGTTGCCAAAGAGTATTACTAAGCACATCCGTTTCCCGTTTAAAACCAATGATAGTCAAAAAAAGTGGAGGTCTGGGTCCTCCTTTCCCCCGCTGACTATGCCTACCAGAAAATATTGTGGGGGTGGGAGTGGGGTGGCTGTGACGAAAAGATCAAGTACACAAGATTAATCAAATCTAGGAAAAAACTGAATTGAAATTATTGAGATGATTTTCACTCCAGTGATTAAACTTATGGAACTTATTAATATCATCGACACTATTATCATCATCAACATATGAACAAGAATATCGTCAACGTTATCAATATCGTAAAAATTATCATTATCTTTAATGCCATCAACATTATCAACATAATCAGTATCATAATTTTTCAACATCATCAGCATGTTTTGACAGTGTCAACACTATCACGACTTAAAATAAACTCATTATGAGTTCGAATTTCTGTTAGCTTCCGAAAAATCGCTTAGAAAATTAATTTTGTTTTTCGTCCCTTTGCAATAAGTCCAATACTTACATGTAATAGTAACCAGAGCTGCTCGAATGAGATATTCACCAGTGATCCACAACTTGGGTGGTAGTCTGTCTTCAATGATAGGTTTTATTATTTCAACGGATACGAATAATTGTAATGGATACGTGAGATACACTGCGAGGGCAAAAAATGATTGAAGAACGCCATATAACCTGAGGAGGAAAAGAGGACTCTGTGATCAATATCGAAAGATTGTGATACCATGAAACAAGAAAGCTGTCTTTACTATTGTAGCCCTGTATAGTCACCATATAAAACACTATATGAAATGGACTCGCGATTCTTACAAACAGATGATTTCATTTCTTTGTGACCCTCTATTCTGATTATACTAACCGATAGAATACTAAACAATTGCTGTTTTAATTTATATTAATATATTCCCCTTCATGTCAGCTTGTAAAAACATTTATTAAGTAATGCCGAGTCACCATATTCTAAATCAAACGAGAACGAGAAGTGCAAGTTCCAAAAATAGTAACATTGTAACGAAGTAAGCATTAGACTCATGATGCTATAGCAAGAAGACCGGTTTATACACGTAATACATGTAAAATTATGTTGTAAATCAGTCAGTGGAGAGACGTTTGAGACATAACAAAATAGCATAATTCAACATAGTATGACAGGGAAGGAGAGGGGTTAGCTTAGTTGGTAGAGACCTGGTCTAACGAGCAACGCTGGGGTTGATAGATTAAGTGCACCCTCGTCCATCAATCTGAAAATTCTTACTGCGAAACCAGCTGTAAATTGGATACCTGGGATTAGCTGGGGAAGGACAAGGCGTCGAGGAAAGGAATTGGGTACTCTACCTCACCATACCGTGGCTCGGGACATGTGATTATCTACCACATCGCATCCCTTACGCCCTGTAATAGAGTACGGGACTACGTTTATCTCGAATATGAGAGGCTTTAGCTCACTTCATTACGATATTGGATCGAAATATGGAAGAATCACTGGAAAGGAAGAAGGTGGATTACTTTCTGAATTGTTTTCGACTTCTCTACAAACTGGTTAGAAAAGAGCAGGAAGTAGACAAGTCAAGGGATTTGACGATTTCTGGCAAAACAATAGTGTAAAAAAAAGTATCTGTTGGAAGCAAAAATTACTTACGGCGTTTTAGGAAGATTAAGTGTGATACTTCCTTTTGTATCGCTTCCAAATGTGATGTATCCTAGGATACCCATGCTTAGGTAAAGAACTATGACAATAGATGCCACAACTCGCAACACCCAAGGGAAGTCCTCTTTTCTCTTCATTTTGTTTTGTGTAGGAAGCACCTGCAAGGAGAAAAAGGTCGAATTATGTGCTCACAGAGAACTCCAAAACATGAGATGAATATCATACTTGGGTAGAGTGAAAAAAGGTAGGCCTAAATGATTTAGCTAAGATGATAAGGTATTGTTTATGCTACCAATGTCTTATCAACGAAGACTAACGTTCCATTAACGTCATACATGACATTTGAAGGATATCTGCGTTTTCTACAGAACTTTAATGCGCAACTGAATCCGTCCCCCATCTCGCCTCTGTGAACCAATTAGGGCCCATAACCTTTAAATTACACTTAACCTAAGTCAAACATCATAGATGACAGTTGCGTAACTCAGAATCAGACTTCAACCTCTTCATATGATCAGCTGAACATGTTCTCGATTTAACATTAATTACACCCAAAAAACACTGTAGGCAATACTATTGATTCATGCAACATGTTCTTGTTTCAACGATTAAAATATTGTTTAAAAATTGTTGGTACGAGCAAAGTTGGTGAAATAACTATTCTTCGGTCAAGACTTGTTATTTCTGTCCTTGACAACGTAATGATTGTAGTTAAGGCCGTAGCCTATAATGCGTTACCGTTTCGGTACATTCGGAGCCTTTTCTTAAATCCTTATCCAAATGGACGTTTTGGGCTAGAATATACAGTCTTATCCAAAGATACTTAGAAAAAACTCGTACTAATTTGAATTTTGATTACGCATCAGAAAGGAATGTCTAGCCAGAGATTGCGAGCTCCATAATCTCTTGTCTAGCAAATTATCACAACAATGGCCGACGAAACAAAGTTTGGCTATGAACCATAAGTGTCAGGATCACAGAGAAAGAACTTGGCCCAGTCCTTTCTCTATTATGAGGATTCACAGCAAGGAATAGATGCAGCCAATTTGTTCAATTTTTGGAATCCTTTTCAAAACCGAAGAGCTTCAAATGAGAATTCTTGGGTACACACTCAAATCTTTAATTACGTTTGTCTATAAATAACTCCAGAAGTACAAACCACTTCGGAACCTGAAACATTTGGAAATTTGAGACGATAGAAGAAAACGTTTTCAGTATTCCCTTTACGTTCAATCTACTGAGTATCACAGTATATATGACATGAGAGATGAAGAATTCTTACTTCTTTTTAATTTCGTACTGCACTAGAATAAGAAACATAAAGCAAAACCTCAAATTGTTGAGCAAGCCGCAGACTGTTTTCTGCCTTTCCCTCCCAGGCCTTCAATTCTAGAGAATGAAGGTTCGAATCCACAAAGAAATGTCTGTTTTCCATTCTTCAATCTGTACAAAATCTCTTCCGAAAATGCTGCATCCCTAAGAGCGTATGTATTTAAAATCCTTGTTGCAACTGAAGCACTTTAGCCTTGCAGCCGTAATTATGACCAAATCGAGTGTTTAGCAATTGTAAATCAAGACAAATGAAGAACCATTAACCGTCTATGTTACTCTCCCCTTAACAGGGTTTCAAAAACTCACGCAATGGTGGTGTGGATTGAACGTCCATGTACTTCTGAAAGATGTCCCTTTATTCTTCCCTATATTCTATTTTTCTTACGTATACTTATATACTGCAAGGGCGTCAACGACGGGGGGAGGGGCATGTCCCTTACTTTTGGCAAAAAAAAGCATCTGCATGTAAACCTTGTTGTGCTGCTATTTATACCCTGAGTCACTATTCATATGCTCTGACAGCCTAAAATTGATAGGCATATGCTACGCGAATCCTACTTCAATACAATCTATCGATAAATAGAAGCAACGTTGTAAGCAATTAAACTTGGCTCTCTCACTTTTTGGAGCGTCCTGCGGTGGCTGTACTAGTTGAAACAATATTTTTAGTGGCTAAACTTTCCAAGGAGCCATTTAGCAAAGACTGCAAAAACCATTATACGTTTTCCGATAGAGAGAACGAAAACTTCCCTTACACTTGGGTTATCGATATGTCGTGAATAAACAGGTTCACTAGAATATGGCAGATTATTAAAAATTAATTTCCATGAGCAACACCACACAGATTCGTCAATAGGAAAGTAGCTTTTTTGAATATTGCTCCCTTTTATAAAAGAAACTTTAACTGATAGTAATATCAATCTTTTCAACTACAAATATGCGATAATAAGGCCTTAGAATAAATGTCTTTTACAGACTGCACTTACAAAAACATAAATAAACAATAAGCATCTAATACAGCTTGTCGCGGGTTTGAAACTTTACTTAGCAATCCTTGTTTAACTTTTATTTGTATGTCAGTTGTGGTAGGCCCTGTACAGTCGTAAATTTTATAATATGATTAGTTACATTTCCCAAAACTAGTTCGATTCATAAAAATAAGAAACCTACCACCAAAGAGGCAAAATTTTTTTAACTTTTCCTTATGGCTCTATTGAAGTGTTTACCATTACCTTACAACACTAACAGATGTCATCGTTTTCTAGACCATATCTTTATAAACAAGCAATGTAAATTTCAGGGCAAGGAAAGAATTAGGACACGAAGAATATAGTTTACGAAAATCTGTGTCATTCTTTGACGTCGGAGTTTGCTCGCTGTATAATTTTACTATGATTTATGGAATGAGGAGATGAAGGTGTCTGAAGTAATTTATTAAAAATGCGTGACTGTTCGTTTAAACGGTGTCTTAAAGAAATGACCTTACAATCAATGACTAGATCAATAAGATGAGGAAGGGTGCCAGAGATTTTAATTTATTGTCATGTCTTACTTCAAACATGAAGGGTGTAGTCAAGATTATCTGTCGGCCTTACCTACATCAGTCGCTACAATCTTTCCGCAATCTTAACACAGTTCTTTAAATATCATTGAAATGGTGTTTCAAGTTATGTAAAGATTAAATATCACCTGCATGTACCAAGTCACGGAAACTGGTAGCAAGCCAATTTTATACGGGACTTGATAACATTTGAAACTTCTAAGAGCTCTTTCAATAGAAATTGAACACATATTTTCAAACTTTTCCTGTATATTTCTGGCCTAACAATAAAACTGAAGGTATTTATGGTGTTGCCAAGGGTGTAACTTGACATGATGGTCTATAAAGATGCAATATTGTTAAGATGCCAAGAATGATAAACAAGATTACGTATTCGATACCAAAACAATATACTATTAACTACAGTTTCTTGTTTACTTGCTTTTGAGCCATTTCTAAGAATTGTAAACATTGAAAGAAATTGTAGATAATGTGAAAGAATTGTTGAATTTTATGGCGATAGAAATGTCAAGTTGATGATGTCAAAATGGACACTATGCAGCAAGGCTTTTGAAAGAAAAAGAAAAAGTAATTGTAATGTCAAGTTATACTTACAACTGCAATGCCTTCGAAAGCGTACACGATTTGTCCAAAACCAACAAGAAAGTTGCGAAAACCATTTGCTGGTGGTAATGAAAGGGGGTTATTCGTATTCCTCATCAGATACTGGTAGATGACCAACAATCCAAATAGTATCACCACATTAGCAACTGCAGTCATGTAAGCCAACTTGCGCATCTGACGAATTATGGCAGGGATGAACAACATTGGGAAGAGAATGATCATCCAGACTCGAAGATCAAGCTGCCCTGTGACCTGAAAAATATGGAAGTAAATCACAGATTTCATCGGTTGGCATAAACTGTAAGGTTAGAGAGTTCATCAACGTAGACGTCTTGAGATACAATAGTTGCTTTTTTATTATTATTTATTTAAGTCTTTTATTTTAAAAAAGGATGCTACTAAATACCCCTTGAACTTATAAACTTCGCCCTTGCAAGCACTGCTAAACATATACTGTTAAAACCTATCATATATGTATAATATATATATATATATTGACAATAAAAATGATAAAGGTGAAAGTGTTCAATTATTACATTGTTAGTAGTATAAAGAATTAAGTAGATAAACCTTGACATGGATACCCAGCAAAACATGTACAGTCTTATTATATTACATGAACAGAAGTTATTTTGTTAATATTTTGATGCTTACATCACGTGATTATAAGATTATCAGCAGATCATAACAAAGAAGAGATGGCCTGTTGATGATTATCTTGTGGTAACGATGAAATTGTATTTTAAGTGAAGTCAACAAAAACCTCTGAAAATTGTGTGTTATTATAATACAACGCAGCACGGCCCATAAGTCATCTACTTTGTGATATTTGGCAACCACACACCGACCCCCAGATATACACAAAGTGCCTCAAAATGGTACAGCATTTTTGGGGGTTAGCTCACTAAACCCACCCTAATTTTATCTGTAGGACACCTATAGCAGACATGTGGCTGGCAAGAGGGCAAGGGCGAACGCCACCAACAACTTTCCTTCATCAATAGAAAGAGATTTTAATCTATAAAAAATCACCTGAAGCAGTTAGTGAAAGTAAACCAATTTCCGCTGCGAACATATAACTCCCTATTTCAATGCCGTAACCACCAAATATTCATAAGGGGGACCTAAATCGATATTCGCACAAATAATTTCAATATTCCAAGGACTTTGTCAGGAAAAGACATAAATTCTGTTAAAATTCCTAAATCCCCTTGGAAATTATTGGAGGTGCTATAACACCCTGAACCTCCATGGGGTTAGGCACTGTATTCGACATTCAAGCTAACTTCACAATTTTCAATTCAATAGAAACGCTTTTGTTAGGTGCGCAAATATTTGCAGTGCCCTTCAACCCCAACCCAAGAAAGAAAAATTTGGAAAAAAATCCCGCAAGTATGTTCTTCTGTATTGCAACTGACAATTAATGGTTATGGCGTACAGAAACGCAAATACTTTCATTGTTAAGTGTAATGAATACATTTCCTACACCAGACCCTCACCTAAGGGAAGTCTAGGGTGAATGTGTTTACCTCCCTTGAGAAATATGACGAGGTTTCAATCCCTCGTAAAGAAAAGTACTGACATTAAAATAAATAACGAAGTTTGTAAAGCTATGTTGATTAAACATAGTTCTATGACGAGCGATGATGCAATGGTAAAAACAGATGTAGTTTAGGTGGAATGATGTACAAAAATGAAGTACCACGATAACTGATCTATTAGAAAACGGTGTACTTCAGTGATCTTCTATCAGCGACACACAACAAAGCACTTTAGAGTAGATGACTAGGTACCTAAGCCTTAGACCTTTGCAAGGTATTGTCAAAGTTGATACGGCAATATCAAAGGTAGAATTTACTGCCAAGCCACAATGTACTGACATGAAACTAAATAACGAAGTTTGTAAAACTATGTTAATGAAGCATAGTTCTATGACGAGCTGTGATGCAATGGCAAAAACAGATGTAGTTTAGGTGGAATGTTGTACAAAAGTGAAGTACCATGATAACTGATCTATTAGAAAACGGTGTGCTTCAGTGATCTTCTATCAGCGACACACAACAAAGCACTTCAGACCCTTGCAAGGTGTTGTCAAAGTTGATACGGCAATATCAAAGGTAGAATGTACTGTCAAGCCACAATGTACTGAAAACATACAAGGTCGGATTTGTCAACACAGTTGCCTTTTTAAGATAATCTTTTCTTTTGGTAAAGTTCATTAAAAGCATGAATCATTTGGGAAAAATGCGTTTAGTAGAATATTCATAGTGCTCAAAGTTTTGCTAAACACTATCTGCAACAGTTGTCTGGAGTAAAGAATGAAACGTGTTACGAAGAGCGTAAAATGGTCGAGGATTGTAACATAAAGTTGAACGCAGCAAGTACACGAGTGACGAATATTATACCAATTAATTTGCTGTTGTTTACTGTTTACTGCATATTTACGATTAAATGAAACATTGTTTACAAATGAGCCACGATTGCTCATTGACTAATGCAATGCGATACAACAGGGATGATGGTTATAATCGCTCCAATCTTATGTCAATTACATTCTCGATGATACACAAGTGTTGCTCCTCTAAATGTGGAGACTAAAAAAATATATTTTACATAAGAAAAACCAAATGCCACAACGATTTTTTAAACTAACAAGTTGCAGAATGAGTCAGATGAAACTGCACATTATGGTAATATTTCATGGATTAACAATGTACTTACCCGCTGCAAATTTTGTGTAATGAAGACAACATATACACAACAAAATCCAACTTGTAGTGTGCATAGAAAGGCATCTGTAATAAACCTTAAGTGGGAGAATAACAGAAAAGACTGTTTGTATTATATAAAAAATTGTAGAGGGCTTTTTTGAGATATATCTCAACAATCTTGCAAATGGAAAGTTTTGCCAGAGTTTATTGTTATATCTTATTTATTAGAGTACAATCTGACAATCGCAGCTATCGGCAGGTCTCCTTTTTCACCACGCAGTCGCGCGATGATTATCAGTGGGTCAGCTACGAGTTTGCTTTCCAAGTTATGAAATACGATAGACAAATAAGGTTTTAAGTGATGCAGCAATAAAATCATTAGCTGATTTGACAACTTTTTTTGATGCAAGTAATGAAACCACGCGAAAGAAATGCCAGACAGGAAAATATTATAAGTTCAATTTACGAAACGATGGAAGCCTTTTCATCCCACATTCACCTCCTTATTATTGGGAACTTATTGTAGGTTGCTTTGTTGACTTCGCTTTATGCTATGCTTGAATAGCAATCAGGCTCGTTGCTAATAGGGGTGGGTGGGGCGAAGGAAAGGCAGACAAAGAGAGAGTCAAAAGGAAAGACAGACAAAGAGAGAGTCAGAAGGAAAGACAGACAAAGAGAGAGTCAGAAGGAAAGACAGACAAAGAGAGAGTCAGAAGGAAGCACAGAGAAGGAAAACTAGTCAGGAGGAAGACTGCTCCACGGAAGAGAAGTAAGAATAGAGAACCACAGTTTGGAAATTGCAGTTGATCATTGACATTTCAAGAAAATGGCAATTAATTCTGATTGAGGCAGTAAAAAGTAGTTCTGATACGAAGATTTGGGGTAGGTAACACTATGACAGGGATCCCTTCTAAGCACATTCAAAATAGTGCTCTCCATATCGGGCCTCTACTAAAATGAATGAGAATAATGAATAATGTTACAACAATCTAGCTTACACATTTGATGATCGATCTCATTCGGACTAGATAACACATGTTGGGTAGCACATGTGGTTGTATGTGAAAAGATATCTCATTTTTGGTAAACATAATTCTTGTAAAAGTACGTTGTGGAAGCAGGCTGTATAAACGTTAAACGATGAAATAAGCCAACCATTTCTTAACAGGACTCCGGAACTATCTTGATGCAGTAATCCAACTTTTAATAATGGACGGACGTAAGACACAGGAAAATAAAAATGCAAGGGTTTGATATGAATTGGCCTTTATTTTTGGAAGAACTCAAGTAGTTTATTCCAATAACAGAGTTTCTGCCTATAGAAGGCTTGGCTTTACTTGAGATCTTATCCTATAGAGGAGCCATAATTTTAACAGTTGATATGAATACTCTTTTAAACTCCTTCCATTTCACTTTACCCCTGCGTTGTCATGCAAGCTATTCCCCTTGCTTCTAAAGGCGTGCTTGGCTAAAACAGACCGTTATCTTATTATTTAGAAACGAGCTAATAGATTTCTTGTGTATAAAACCAGAAGCAATTTGATAAAACAACACCTATTAAAATCAAGTTTGAAGTTCCTCTGTCTCTTCCGACCGAACAAGAATATTCCATTTTCAAACTAATGAATAATTTATAATTAAAAATATTCCGATTTCTAAGTAAGAGCATATGTAGAAGCATACGCTGTTCCGCATTTTAAGAAATTTGAAGACTGTATCACGATGTTCCCCCTGTAAGTACGATCTGTGTTTTATGCCAGCCTGTTTCAGAGCTATCAAAATTATTCACGGAAGTCACAACTCAAAATATTTCTCGGTTTCTGCAGAAAGCTTGTATGCTGTTTCTAGTACGCAGGTGATGGTGAGAGGTCTTGTGTCACCTGTTCAACTCACACACCATATTGACTTCATCAGCAGTCTTCTCTCTATATACAGAGGACCTGTTACATTAAATCTTCCTCATGCAGCTTTGGCCGCTAGAGAATTAGTAAAAAAGTGACAGAAAGCTGACTTTTGCGTTGTACGATAGGAAGCACACTTGCTTCAGATATTTGCGAGATCAGTCATGATAACCTCAGCAAGGAACCAAAATAAGATAAAACAATAAAATGAACCCTGCATTATGAACTCATGTAAAATATCAAAGTACTCTGCAGGAATAAACCGAGGTATAACAATATATTTTTGGTAGCTCATCAAAGGAATGAGTTTGATATATTTATTATAGACTAAGAATAAGAAGTGAAACCTACAAAAATCGATGACTCTTATATTTTCTCCAAAACGTCTTGATTTTATTTGTCGACGCAATCTCTTATGTTATATTGTGCTTTTAACAATAATTAATAATCAACCGCCTCCTCTAAAAAGCCACGTTTATAAGGAACCATCTTGTCTCAGCAACCACCTCCTCTAAGCAACATCCTTCTTTAAGAAAGCATCCCTTCTAAGCACTCACCTCCTCTACGAAACCATTTCCTCTTAGAAACCATCTTCTCGAAGCAAGCACTTGCTCAAAAACACCACGTCTAAGCAACCACCTCCTCTAAAAATCCACCCCCTAAGCAATCACACCCTGTAAGCAACCATTTCCTCTAGAACGCCATGTCCTCTTAGGACCTATCTTGTCTCAGCAACCAACTTCTCTAACAAGCCACCTCCTCTAGGTAATCACCTCCTGTAAGCAGCCACCTCTGCTAACAAGCCACGTCCTCTACAAAACCATTTCCTATTAGAAACCATCTTCTCTAAGCAACCACCTCCTCGAAAAAGCCACCTTCTTTAAGGAACAATCTCCTCTAAAACCACGTCCTGTAGGTAACAGCCTCCTCTAAGCATCCACAGTTTCTAAGCAACCACGTCCTCTAAAATGCCAGAATCTTTAAGAAACCATCTTCTCTAAGCAACCAACTCTTCAAAAAAGTCATGTCCTTTAAGAAATCTCTTCTTAGAAACCACTTCTGCCATCCATTGGTGGTTTGTCTATTGATACCAACTTATTTAAGCGACCATTCCCCGTCACGCGACCAGTGGACATTAAATTGTTCAATTATTCGATTCTAGAAAATAGATTCCTTACATAGTGAAATGACGACTTATTTCATCTCTTTTAATAAAGTTCTTGATTGCACCCTATTAGAAGTGGACAAAGTTCGTTAACTCATCTTGTTGAAATCGTGGCCAGGTTTTAATTGGTATTGGCATTAGATGTATGTAATTGCATTAATGTTATTGAGTAGCCACATATATAGATATATAAATACATGTTTGTATCTTATTAAGTTACTATATATACGTAAGTACGTGAGACGATATCATTGCTAATGCTTTATGGTATGCTCACTGTGCGTACATAGTTTGACCATTCTAGCATGGTGCTATATGAATTCTTTAAACTGCTTTGTAAGAGCACTGCTAGCTAAATAAATAGAATTCTGTCTCAAAGCTCTATTTTTCAACGGACAGTTGCCCTTTCCTACGTCCGGCGGCTCTTATCTGGTCGTTATCATAACAGTTGATATTTTCCATGAAGATTCAAATTAACCATGGCAGTGACTAAATCGAAACGCAGAAAGTGCAGACAAAAATTAGTCTTAGATGTTTAAATAAATAGTTCCTAACTGTTGCTCATAATTTACAATCATTCTTCGCAGGTCCGTAACTGGCCATTCCTATAAGGGGGTTCAACTAGTGATCAGCACGGTAATCACACAATGTGTAAGTAGTAAGCACTGTGCTCCTTGGCTACAGTTCTTCGTATACAAGGTGTTCAGACGAATTGCTGGTACATTCACCCCTGGTATGTTCACCCGTCTATGTGTTTGTCAACTAAAAGTTTGTACGCCATAAGAAAAACCCATATTTTTCTAATCCTTTGTGGCTCATTCTATATAACTCAGGCCATCCAAAACAAAACTTCTGAACTGTTTTATTTCGATATTTTATGTGTCCTACAGTCTACAGCGAAAAGAATACTCAACCACAACCAGATAACCTCCAGCAATGTTGCTTATTCTACTGACAGAGATTGCTGGTTCATATTTTAAAATATGGTCGCCTCTTCCTTTGGTATATTCTCATATTACTTTACGTAGGAATCGGATGTCGGTTTTGAGTAATCTGGCGTCCATAGTAATATCATGACAACAGGATGTTTAAGATGTTGGCCACCATAGATTCAATAAGATTGTACCTTCATCAAGTGAAGATTTTCAAGCTTTTGCATTCAATTATTGAACAGAATAATGGTCAGTGAATGAACGTATCTCTATCAACTACTCGTGATAAAATATTGAAAATGCTCATAATTCACAGACAATGCAGTACTACATATTTTGTAGTCATGAGTGCACTACAGGTTACGAAATGTATTTTGGTCAGAAAAAAGGCTTTGGGGGACAGAAAAGTTATTCACGTAAGCGCTTACCAAAGACATATGTTGAGCAAAACATGAATCAGATGGAATATAAGCTTACTCGTAGTAGATCTCTTTTAGATAAACTTCTTTGTTACGATTGCAAAATTCATTGCTTTAAAAAATTAGATATCTTAATAGTGCTTGTAGTACAGAATCTAATTATCGATTGACGTACCAGTAAAACCTTTATTATTTGAAACTCAACAGAGCCTGAACGGCAATCATAGCAACAAAGACAAAAAGGGGACGATTGGCCAATACGTTAGGGGTGCAGCTGCCAAAGAACCAGTAATTGCAGACTAGTTGCTGTAGTGTTGACATCCTTCTGACAGTAACACAACAGACCTCTTTGAGGTGCTTAGTAAGGCATCTTAATGCAAAACCGCAACGGTTTGAAAGTGTTGAAATTTTCAGTCAAAAGCAATTTGTACTAGAAATGTTTTTCAGAAGCCCTTGTGGGTCCATTTGGAAGTTTCGCCTATAACTGGACAATCTTTTGTACCCCTCCACTTTCTAGTATTCTTCTGTATTCTATGATTTGTTTCCACTCTTTCTTTGCATCTGATTATTCTTTTCTCGCCTCAGCTTCTTCGAAATTCGGCATGCTGCCACCATTCGTTTAAGCTCTCCCACTCAATAAAATACGAAGAGAAGTTCAGTTCTCTACTCCCTTGTTTAGGGTATCTCTCGTCAGTATTTAATATATCTTATTGCTAACATTGAGGCTTAAACCAGCTTTTTTTCTGATTTGTTATTAGTTTATTCAAGGAGGGTCAAAAATTCCACCGTCGGCTCATGCAATTATTAATTTTCATTATGTTTTATCTACGTGCCGTGTGTGTGACACTTATTTTGAGATGTCTATTAGTATTATACTGCCAATTTCGTCCGTAGACGTAGTCATGAACTACATAGTATAGAACTCATTAAACATGAAGTGCTTGAGGCGCTAGCCCGTTTCGAACCCGGTTCGATAATTTATCAATGAAATGGCACTGATGAAGCTAACAGCGAAACAAAAATAAAGTTGCTGGTGGTGGTGAGAATTCGGGCTTGACTACCCGGATTGTAGACTTTACTATTGCACTATTTAGTGCAGTGTTAAAGTCTTCGTTTGTGGTGTGGGAGATCCTGGGTTCGAATCGGGCCAGCGCCCCAAGCACTTCATGTTTATGAGATCCCTATATATTCATATGCATGTGTATGGATATGCATTCATCTTTATTGAGCTACAAAGTATTTCATGATTGCTAATGTGTTTTCCTAACTACTTACATATGGAATCGGCAATGATGAAGCTGATAGCGAGACGAAAAAAATTTGGTTGCTGGTGGTGGTGAGAATTCATATCAACTTCCGCGATTGTCGATTTCGGTGTGGGACATCCTGGGCTCGACCCCCGGCACCACCAGCACCACATACATTCATTCTTATTCAGTAACTATGTTAATATGTATATCGCAGCAGAAGGTGGAAAGAAACTTCACAAGGAGTATATTTAACCTCGTTTTGAGAATCTATCTTCAGATTTAGGCTACGCAGGATCATTTATAGGGAAGAAGGACTACAGTTGCAAAAACTACTCCCTTGATGATAAAGCCATGAAGGTGTCTTTTTATATTCCAGTACATAGACCGATTCTTCAGGAGTTACTACATACCTTTAAGAGTTTAATTTCAGAGGATACTTCATACCTCTAAGACTTGTTTTAATTATTATAATTATATACCTATTATAATAATTTCAATTGTGTACTAAGCAATATTACTATATTTTGAGCGTGTAATAGAAGTGCATCCTGCTATGAAAGGAGGCGTGCTAAAACCTACCGGAAACGTATTCCAATATCCTTAAGTACTTAAATCATCTGATCCAAGAGATGTCTTGTAACAACTCACCTTGCAAATTTTCCCCAATGTTCACCGTATACAGAAAATAACTCTTCGGTGATTTCTCCATATTTTACGTATTTTATGTTTAGTCTGCAAAAAGAAATAGTGAATCGAATATCAATGATCTTTACCTGAAAACGTCGATAAGAGTTTCCATGATAAGTATGGGAAGATAACCCGACTTCACTTATCCTACTGCCGAACTCTCGCTAATTGCAAGTAGGGCACTTGTGAAAGTAATAGGTTCTTTTGTTTGTGTATCATTCGGTTATTTTTTACGTTTCTGCTACAAACTTCCGCAAGTCAAAGTCTTGAATTCATTATATATTTCATGGCAATGCTGTGCTATAATATCCTAGTCCGGCTTTCATTTCAGCTATATCTTAGAGGCGGATTGAGTGGCAGTCTACTAACCCCGTCTTGTAAGACATATGTGAATGACTATGCAACCTATTAAAAATTAAAGGAACTCTCTTCCGGAAGCTGGATGTCGAACCAAGCTCATTGATGACGCTTGTTAATAAACCCATCTTCTGAAACTTAACCAACTGGAAATCAAAAAAGGGCCAAATATTTCTCGTGAAAAACTGAAAATTAATACAAAATAAGGGGATACATCTTCCACTGACCCCCCCACTCTCAGATGTCACCTTAATTAGTTTATGATGCAGGATGTCATAAGGACCTGGAGGCTTTATTGGCCCAGGGGCCTTTATCGTTACAACGAATCAATGAAAATATTCTCAGCCAACACAACTACATTTATCAACTTGCTTATCTGCCTCATTGCCTTGCTTTGGTCACGTAGCTTACTTGCATCGAACCCTCTATATCAATTTGAATAGTTAGTATACAGACGATTATCTCTATGCCTTTTATCGAAAGAAATAAAGTGGTAAGTTTGCAAATAAAGTAGTAAGTTTGCATTTGAGAGCATCTCTGTTAAGGAGGAATATTGAAGAGGCATTGTGTCATCTAAAATATTGTGTCAAGTTTGCACTTGCGATCGTGGATACGTAAGTAGCAAAATGAATTCCAAGTCTTACCTTGTACATATTGCCCCTCCACAATATACAAGCAACTTGATATTGTGCATACATATGATGCCCATACCTAGAAGCATTGCTGATCCAACCTGTATGAGAATAATGAAATTCTGTTAAATACCACCAGGTCATCGAATTATTTGGTATACAAATGTAACACATTGCCTATCATCAATAAAGAGCTCTACCAATATATTGGAAATATGTATTAATATACATAAGGTCTCAGATTAAGACTCTAAGATATATTATAGATTTTGAGTTATTATAGGTCTTTCTCCGTTGTTATTTAGCATCGTCTTCCCCCTCAATTGGCTAGTCTTCTATTCTAATCCGCTAAGTCATTATGGACCTTACCCAGAGACGTAGGAACCGGGGGCACTGGGGGGTGTCCCTCCCAAGATTTTGCAATAATCAAAAAGTGGCCTTTCATCCGCGAGTAATATCCAAAACGCAGTAAACTGTTCAGTAAGTAAAAAAGTGCCCTTTGACTGTTGTGCCCCCCCCCCCTCAAATTTGAGATGTTTCCTGCGTCCCTGGATTTACCCACTAAATTTCGATTCAAAAGTTGAATTTAATTGAACGTCAAGTATTAAAAGAGGCACCAGCAATAAGGAAATGTGGAAGTGTAATCTGGCCTGCTTGCCTCATCAGGAGAAGTATAGAGGTGTAGTACATGCCAATGAAAGTACGTCTTTTGATATGGAAAGCCTAAATCGAAATGACAATAACAACCAAATTCAAGAAATATTATATATTTATTATTTTCTTATAGGTTTATTTTATGACCAAATATAAAAAGCATGTTATGTAATGTAATTTCATCTAATAGGCAGGTTTCAAGTCCAAGTGATTTAGTGGGTTTTTCTCCTGAGGAAAAAGAGCCTGGAAACCTACAGCAGCAAAAATGAGCATTTGTAGCAACAAAAGGACATGTTATACCTCTGTTTTTCAAGTGTTTTTAAATAATTCCAAAATACGGGATAGTTTTAATGTATCCAATAGCTATAAAAGATTTCATAAACAAGTTGAAATAATTTGAAGTTCCTCATTAGGAATTGTTTCACTACTCCCATCCAATGAGCAACTTCTGACAAGAATTCCTTGCCAGGGTTTATTGAGAATAACTTTCTTAGGGCCCCCAAACATACAGCATGCCAAAAGTTAAGTATAAGCTAGCTTCGTATACTCCATGTAATCTTTGGCTAGAAATTTGTAAACTAGCCAAAGTGATTATGAAATATTAAAAAATAGTGCTTTGTCTCTTGAAAGAAGTCTGTGTTGACAAGTATTATTTTCGCAGTTTATCTTCCCCTACTGTTTGATATAATCCAAACAGCTGTAAACAGCAGAACAGAGAATTATCTTCTTAGGCCTCTACAAAATCAGCAAAGCTAAGCTGAGATATAAAATTATCTGTCAAGGAATTAGAAATTTGTGGTTTACGTTGTGGAATTAGGCTGCATTGAGGTCGTTAAACTCAAGCTGGGGAAATGGTAATAGTGCAGCCTCTTGGCAGTCCTGGTGGGTTATCAATCAACAAAAGTATCCCATTTAAAGAAGTAGCGACGTCTTGGTATAGTTATGGTATAGCTACTTTATGAGCTGCATAACTTGTAAACATTATGGTGTGGTATTTGAGACATTTATGAGCAAGAGACTACCTAGTTAGCAAAGCCTGGATAACTTATTTTTTGTCCATTAACACTCAGGAACTGAAAGCAGAGAACATTGCCAAGAATGACGGTAACTTATGGCAATAACTGTATGTTAAAAATTATTAATGCCATCATGACATAGTCATAAACTGATCTAGGGAGAGTATTACAAACAATAAATACTAGTAATTTATATAGGCTCACAAATGGCTTGTACATCAAAGATTTTAATGCATTACCTTTGGGATAATGAGAAATTATTTCATTATGCACAGTATTTGCAATGTTGGGGGGGAAATCGAACAACATAGCATGCCGCGGTGCATGTCGGGCAATGTTGACATTTGCATAGGAACGAAACAACTAGAGACCAATTTTAGGAAATTAAGAAGGCAGATTTTTCCATTTTATATATTTGAATGTGTGATACTTGTACCCGCTCTACCTCAGATACCTCAAGCAAGCAATTTCTCTCGAATGCAAATTTTCTTGCTATTGCAAAAGTCCATTTTTGTTGCCATAATAGAAAAAACTTTGTACTAGATATTGCCCTGAGGACAGCTTGATATTGTAAAAGCAACAACGAAAATTTTCAGAAAAAGTCAAACATAACGTTTACAAAAGCTAGCAGGGATAGAGAAGATATTAAATATCAGAAAGCGCAATCGAAATGACAATTTATTTTCTTAGTATTCTTGACACCTATGTAATGGCACAGGTGGCTTTGGAAAAAATTGTGAGGGAAGAGGGCCGAAGGAGACGGTGGCAGGGAATAAAATTCGGCAAGGGGTTGATGATTTCCTACCATACATGACTAGAGTTATAATGGTATCTTTAGGAAAGGTATAAGAGGGTAGAAATATATAGCTATGGTCCATACAACCAAAACATCTCGAAATTGTGAAAGGATGAACACATTTGGTGAGCTAGAGTGTATTCTGGGAAGATTGACAGGCCCACGTTTTAGTGGGAATGGAGCATTTATACTCTATTTGATGTTTTTTTTTATAACTATCTAGTAACAAGAAAAGATGAAAGATACATGGTAGCGTATTCAAGGTATGTAATGATTTCAACACTTATAGTCAGTGTTTCTATTTTGTGATTTTGTAACCTGAAGGGAACATTTTCATATTTATAATTCAAGCTAAAGAAACCTGTTTGTAACAAGGAGGGATTTGACATTTTCCTGCTGCAAGCAATAAATTTAGGAGAATTCAGACCTTGATCAGTGAGCAAAGGATTCAAACATAAGTCTGTATTACACAAGTAAATCAAATATTTTCTTTGTTGAATAGTTGAGGATACCTTGGCACTTGAGCCCCTCCTAGTCTATTGAAGATTTTTTATGACTTCTATTCCAGAAATTTTGAGGTTTTATTCCCCGTAAAGTCATAAGTGATGTCAGAAAGGGTATCCCTTCTTCTCTATTCTCCGATTCTCTAAGCTCCGGTAAGTGTCCCAAGTACATGAGCTCTCGTTTCTTATTTATAGGAAAGTTACCATGAGTTTAACAGTTTTTATGCTATTACCTTTTCTCCCCTTCAAGGAGCCTTTAAAAGAACGCATGAAAAAGCAATACATGATTGGACGAAGTTTATTCTGCAAAAGACTACCCCCAGTCTATTGGAAGTATTGCTATATGAAAGGTCCATCTTAGACACTCCTTAACTGTAAAATCCAGTATCCTCTTTACTTGAATCAAATCATTGAAATATGTATTATTACACAAGAAATTAAACTGTCGTTTTTATTTGTAAGACTTATAATAAAATACAGGTAAAAAACCGTGAAGGAAAATCCCAGCCAATATACCGTAGGGCGAATGAAATCTGATGAGTCAACGACCATCCACACAATATAGGGTGCTTACTACAGTACATGCGGTCTGGCAAGACAGAAAAACTGGAAGTACCATACTAGCCAACGACTCTGATGGAGGACGCTGCAGCCACTTAATGGTGGCACCTGCGTACAAACGACAAAGGGGACAGAACGAAGATGCTAATTTTCCCAATGGCCCAAAGCAATGATAAGATCCGATTCTCTAGCCTTGCAAGAAAAGTGAACTAGGAGAAGGAACCCCGAGACAAAATACATACAAAAGAAGTGGAGTGGCTACCACGATATGAAAACTTCGTTACAGAAAGATTGCCCTGGGAAACACGATTGATGATAATACTCTATTTAAAAATAAAAATATCTGATCAATATGAAGTCGATGTTGAATTTCAGTTTAGATTTCGGATCACGCAGCATGTAATCTTCCAAGCGGATTTGCTCCTCTGAGCATTTTATCGTCTATGGATTAAAGGATAAATTAAAATGGCATGGTTTCGAAGTTTGTGAGAAACGAGAATGGACGTTTTTATCTTACAGTCAGGTTTGCCATTTTGTCACGTGGGGAGTGTGTAAATATCAGCAAACATATTCATCGACGTCACGTTTCCTGAATTCATAATCTGATCCTGTAACAAGTTTAACAGGATCTGAATCAAGGCAAGCGTATAAGAGAGTTGACAACTCAAAGTACAAAATGATTTCATCTCCAACGATGCATTTTGTGAACTTTGTAGATAGAGATTCTTAGTAGTATAAAATTTCTACTGACCACTTAAATGACAAAGTGTATGACACAGTGTTTCACATTCCAAGGTTAATTATTGAAGTTGCGTTATAAGCACTTTTAAATTTCCATATAGTGGGTGGTAGGTACGTACTACCTAGATTCAATTATCTTTAAATTATTTGCAAAACTCTTTAAAATTAATACTTTTTAGCACTTTTAGAGGAATATCCGAGTGCATAAGTATGCAATGAGATATCCTGAGAAGTTCAGCAGGGAACTATAAAGTTACAGCGATATTTGTAAGATGGAATAGTAAGTAAATTGCTGAACGTCTGTTCTTAACCGCGTAGCTATAATGGCTATCGTTATTCTAATGCATTAGAAGTAATGACGCTCGGTAAGAATGGCAGAGATCGGTTAAAGTTAGAAAAGAATGAACAAATTCGAATTTTAATACAGTTTAAGAGACGAACACTCTTATTTCATATGATGTCTGAGTATGCTTTTTGTACTTTTCCTAATATGCTGAGTTGTTGTTGTGCTAAGGAATACCTTTGATCCAGAAAATCCGTGCCTCACTTAAGGACTAAAAATGCCACAATGAAGCATATTCGGATCTATAGTTTAAAAATTAAAAATTGTCACTGTGAATACCTTGTTATGTATATTACAAAGCACACAAGTTAATTTCCAGTTAAAGAATGAATATAAAACCCAGCAAAGAGAGCGTAGGAAGACCCTAGCGGCAGGTAATTAATCCAAATTTGATGAACGCATATAAATTTTTCTGTTTTCGATGTATCGCACATCATTATCAAAGAACACCTAAATAACAACGTAGCAAACTTCAAGCAAAAACGCAATACAATACAACAGTATAGAAAAAACGTAATGGTCCCAAAGGGAGAATAGCAAGTGTTAAAATAGAGCCAGCTGTAGCTACAATCATGGACAAATACAAGTTAAACTTTTACTAAATTTCGGTGAAAATGGAGCAAATCACGCAAGACAGTTGCCATGTGAAAGTGGTGTCCAGGTCTAATATTATTTGTTTTCTACACCTCTCCGCTTAGCAGCAGGGAGGTCTGACATGCAAGTGCCCAAAATGCTTGTTTTCAAACTGAACAATATTTTTTAACGGGGGTTGGGGAAACTTTCATATTTCATAGTCCAAAGTTGTAGCAGTAAAAACACTTGCACATATATGTACACCTACGTCCGAAGTCATTTTTAAGTCATAATACTCTATAAATAAGGTTTAAATCTACCCGTTGAAGGCTGTTCGTCCTCTTATAGCATCCTAGAGAATCACAATTTCTCGATTCGAATCGACTGATCGGTTATGCGGGTGCATACAAATTTTTATGGGTTTTTCTAAATTTGCACTATTCACCCCTGCAGTTTCGATAGGCGACCATGGGCGTGGTTACGTTACTCTGGAACAGCACATCGAGTGTGGTAGATATCATTTGAAACAAACAGAGAGGATTTTAACCAATTGAAGACCC